>JAIUZE010004911.1:0-79167 GCA_022085475.1 Heliosperma pusillum
CACTTTTTGCACCGAGTGGTCGTTTGCACCGGATCCTAAATCTATATATATATATATATATATATATATATATATATATATATATATATATATATATATATATATATAGAATTGGGATCCGGTGAGAACCACTAAGATAATGAGAACCGTGAGAACTCCACCTTACAAAGATTATTTTTTAAAACTAACGATAGATTTGGATTCGGCGTAGAATATTATGGCTAGATAACATATCTCTTGGCTGAAAATTTATAACCTACTGACGAAAATCGAGTCGAAATATATTTTACTCTTTTTAATGCATCTAGTAGTCAGTTTCATATATATATATATATATATATATATATATATATAGGTTCATATGAGTCCTTCATATCTTTTGAGTCCATGAGTCCTCATCATGGCCTTTGGATGAAGGAGATGGAGGGACAAGATTAGAAATAGATGCAGGGATAAGATTAGAACAAAAATGGATGGACATGATGTGAACAAAATGAAGGGACAAGATTAGAAACAAAATGAGTGAATTCCACATACACATCACCTTTATAATGTAACTTCAAACTAAAATGTGATTTCGACTATATAAATTTGAATTTATGTAACTTTAAGACAGTTTTATGTCATTTTAGCCTTTTTATTAGTATAACTTCAGTCATTACGAGTGTAACTTCAACACTTATTTGTGTAACTTCAAACTAAAATGTGATTTTAACTATATAAATTTGAATTTATATAACTTTAAGACAAGTTTATGTGATTTTAGTCTTTTTATAATATTAACTTCAGTCATTACGAGGGTAACTTCAACCCTTATTTGTGTAACTTCAAACTAAAATATGATTTCGACTATATAAATTTGAATTTATGTAACTTTAAGACAAGTTTATGTGATTTTAGTCTTTTTATGAATTTAACTTCAGTCATTACGAGGGTAACTTCAACCCTTATTTGTGTAACTTCAAACTAAAATGTGATTTCGACTATATAAATTTGAATTTATGTAACTTTAAGACAAGTTTACGTGATTTTAGCATTTTTATGGGTGTAAGTTTAGTTATGATAAACATAACTTCAACCATTATTTGTGTAACTTCAAACTAAAATGTGATTTTAACTTTATAATCAGAATTTTGTAACTTTAAGACAATTTATATGTGTGCAACTTTAAGATATGTTTGAGTAACTTTAGCCGACTTATGTGTAACTTTAGTCATTTTGTGGATAACTTTAGTCATTTTGTGGGTAACTTAAGTCATTTTTTGGGTAGTCATTTTTTGGGTAACTTTAGTCATTTATACTTTAGTTATTACTAGTATAACTTCAGTTTTCAATAGTGTAACTTTAGTCTGTAAAAGTGTAACTTCAATCATTACAAGTATACCTTTAGTTCTTAATAATGTAACTTCAGTAATTAATAATGTAACTTCAAGCATTAATAATGTTATTTCAAGTATATAACAACAACTTCAAGCACTAATAATGTAACTTTAATTATTTATAGAGAAAAATTAAACTAAAAAACGAGATCTAGACATAAGAAATTTAAATCCATGCAACTTCAAAAAAAAAACTTGGATCTAAACCTAAAAAACTTGGATCTAAACATAAAAAAAAACTTGGATCTAAACATAAAAAAAACTTTAACAAACTCAACCTAAGAGAATAACATAAGAGAATTAAAAAAATAAAAAATAGATCTACAAAAAACTGAGTGAAAAAAAAAACAGTAGATCTAAAAAAATGTTACTTTTAAAAGAAGTTACTTTAGGTAACTTTAATCCTTATTAAGCTAATTTCAGTCTCTACAAAGGTAACTTTAGTGCTTATAAGTAGATCTAATAAAAATTACTTTAAAAAAAGAGTAAATCTGGAAAATTAAAATGTAGATCTAGAAAGTAGTGTGGTGGTGGTAGTTTTATTTTTTTGTCTTATTTTTTTCAAATTTGAAATAGAGTTGTTTTTTTTTTTTTTCAAATCTGAAATGGAGGAGATGATGGTACTTTATTTTTTTCCAAATATGAGGTGGTGTTGTCGGGTGGTGGCCGGAAAGAAGAAAGAAGAGGGAGTAAGGTGGTGGCAGGAAACGGTGTCGGGTTGCAGCAGTGGTGGCCATCGGCGGTGGTGCACGGCAGCGAGACATGATGTGGACGGTGGTGCGCGGCAGCGACGCAGGAAGTCGACGGTGGTCACGGCAATCTGGACGAGGTTGAGGGGGCTGCGGTCGTGGTGGGGCGGCAGAGGGAGAGAAAGGCGCGTGGAAGGGTGGTTGTGGGGGACGGAAGGGGTCGAAGTTGTGGTAGAAGGACGGTGAAGAGGGGCGGTGGAGAGTTTCGGTGGAGAGTCGCGATGAGTGAGAGAGGGGGCGCGAGTAGTGGCGGCAGAGGGAGTGGGGTGGTGGTGGTGGTGGTGGTGGGGTTTGGTGAGTGAGGGAAAGGAAGTGGTAATTTTTTGGGTTTTTTTGTGAGATGAATGATGAGAGATAAGGGAGGTAGAGAGATAAGGAAAAATGTGAGAATGAGAGAAATGGAGTGAAGAAATGGTATAAGTACTAGGGTTTGAATGAGGATGGATTGTGTGTGTCTCACAATCTTGACCCTTCATATTGTTTTAATCCTAGCCTCTCATCCATTTGATTCAAGGGCTTGGATGAGGACTCAAGGACTCAATATTTAGAGGTGGACTTACATGATCCTTTCTCTCTCTATATATATATATATATAAATCTAGTTATTTCACCGTAACTTTCATGCGAATGTAACCTGCAACATGTTAAACTTTCACGCTCATGCTAAAATCACAAATGGCCATCACCAAATCCCATGTATTGTAAACAATAGAGATAAACAAAAAATATATTGCGTATAAGGAGCAATTATAAGAACTAAGTATGGTAATGACTAATGAGCAAATGGAGGGTTGTAAACAGGGAAAACATAGAAGAGGATAAATAAATTCACATGTAATAATGCATTTAAAAACTAAATAATTTCACATGTAATAGTGCATTTAAAAAATCAACTACAAAGACAAATTTATTGTATAAAAGACTCACCATGCAAGTGAAATTACTGAAAAAATTTGGCAACTTGTCTGGTCTACGCCATTGGCTTGTGATTAAGAAAATAGGGTAAAATAAATTCTTAATATGAGGCAATGATTATAATTGACGGACTCTATAGTCCATATATTAAAGGTTTATAATGTCATATCGGAGTATTTATTTATTTAATAAAGAATGAAAGATACATAAGATTCAAAATAAATTATACGGAGTATCCGCTTTATTCCGAAATAAATTAAAAAGCTTCACATTACAATGGAGCTAAAATATCAAGGAACAACTTATTTGAATAGATATCAGATCAATTGAAAAAACTTACTTAATGAGATATAAGTAAATTCGTGGTCGAATTACCCCTTCGACTTGAATTGTTCTTCAAATTTTTCAATGTGTCGATAAATCTGTTATTTTCTTGAAGCGGTAGTAGAAAGCCTGAAATAATCATTGAAAAATAACTTGACGAATAAATGACAGAGAATGATAGTAAATTTTGAATGGATTTAGTAGACAATGAATGAAATAATGTCGAAATTGGTATACAATATGCTATCTAATTGAATGTCGAGGACTCCAGAAGTGCTACAAAGCAGAACTATGGTCATAACTTATAAGTATGATGCTGAAAATAATAAATTAAGAGTGACAGAAAGACTTACCTGAGATTTTTCATAAGAGTTTGATAATGAGAGAATCATGATGAATTGGAAAATTATAGTATAATTTGGGTAAAAAGTTACAGTCTAATTTTGAGAGAGACGGCTGAAGAAATTATATGACAAAGATATTATTAGGGTTAGCATAAGCTAATACCTAGGCGGAAAAATTTTGCACCAGAGACTGACACGTGTAAAGAATATTGTATAGTGGTTCTTGTTTTATAGTTTTAATATAGATTAGGAGATTTGAGTAGCGGATTTGGCTAAAATATATAATAGCAGAGTATGCTAAGAGGGTTTTTGCTAATAAGCGGTTTCACATTAGCGGATTGTTTATTTTTCTTATATAATGACTAATATGGATATGAATCATTATAGATAATATATGATTTCAAGGGTAAAAGTTTCAATTAAAATATTTTTCAATATACTAATTGAATATTTGGGGGAGCATTATATTGTAAAAGAGTAATTGCACTCCAATCTACTATTGTCATATACTATCACCAAACACCCCACTTATTATGATAATCGTATTCAATATCACTCTTGATCTTCTATGATTTGGTCACCTGGTTAATGACCAACGATGAGTCTTCGTGCACTGTTAACTTTCTAATACTTAACTCGATAGCACTGTGCAAATTGAGTAGGCATGCTTCGTACTCAACATTATTATTTACAACATTGTAGTCTAGCTTGATTGAAAATGGGCACATGCTCGCGCTCGTAGCCAAATAAGAAGGATACTTACTCCATATACCATGGAATTCAATTCTCCATCGAAATACCACATTTCATCTTTTATGTGGATGGCGTCTTAATCGGGGAATGACCAAGTATTAACGACTTTGGTCTCTTCTACTGGATTAACATCTATAAAGACAACCCTTCCTTTTATCACCTTCAGTGGTACATATTTGAGGTCAAACTCAGAGAAAATAAGAGGCCACTTCGACATTCTGCCATTTAGTACTGGTTCTTCAAACAAGTATTTGATCGGATCCATCTTCGAATAAACACTTACGATGTGATTGAGCATGTAATGTCTTAACTTCTTCGTTGCCCAGACTAGGCTCCAGAGGTGTATACTTAACCTAGTACTCTAAGAACTTTTTACTAATATGGTAACATGCTCTTTCTTCTTTGTCAATGGTTTTGGCCAGCATTGCCCCCAACGCGGTGTTTGTAACAGTTAGATACATCGACAATGACAATCCGACAATTGGTGGACAGAGCACTAATGGGAAAGATAACACTTTCTTGATCTTTTCGGATGCAACTTGGCCTTTTACGTTGGTGGCGACATCGAGAAAAGTAGGTCTCTGATCTTCCCGTGATGTCCGCGATGGCGAGGGACTTCTTGAGCGTTCAAGATTTTTTTCGTGGATTCCGAAAGTGCTTTTAGTGGCGAAAAGGGTATTGGATGAAAAACAAACCAGTCTAACATCTTATACCCTCTTAACCGATACCCTTTAATTGCAATTCTTTTTTAATCTCATATATCCATTTACATCCTAATTATTTATACTAAATTTTATATCAATAATTCAACAAGAAAATACAATCAAACTTAATTAAAAATCCAAATTAAAAAAATAAACAATTATAATTTAATTGTACTTATTAAATAAATTAGTTAAATACTTATTAAATACATTAATTAAACATAATTATTTATAGATTATAAGAAATTCTTTGTTTTAAGAAAACTATTGAACTGGCCTGATGCATGGGCCAGGCACGACCCAACCCGATTTTGACCGAGACAACGACGTGCCACGGTGGGGGTTGCCGGGTTGGGGTTAGGCGGGCTGACAAGGCAGGGCTTGAAGGTTTTTTTTTTTGATCGTGCCTGAGCTGAGCCAAATTGGAGGGCATGCACGACATGCTGACCTGACAGGACCCATTGCCAACTCTAGGACCGGGTGTTACATATTTTCTCTCTTGAGACATCTAAGGGCTACCACAATCCAATTGTAGTGGTAGTCGCCCCAATTTTCATCTCAAATTCGTTCGTTCATCTACATTTTTATTTTAGATTTGCGTTGGAATTTAAATATGTTCTGAAGGATCGTGCTTTATGTGAGGTCAAATGGCCTCGGTAGTTTTAACTTTCACATGAATTGATTCTATAAGTTTTGGCTTTTATCTTTGATTTTTTTTTGGTGTCAAGATGGGAAAAATGGTCCACGAGTCAAGTTCTTCCCTACATCTTCTTTTACTATACTAACGCATTTACAACCTTCTTTGTGAGTTTAAGCTAGAAAGATATAAAGATGTGATGGCTTACATCAAGATAAGGAAGATTACCAACTTTGCTATATTAATAACTACGTTGTGCAAGTGACGCACGCTTCTCCCGTAAGAAAGAGAGAGAAAGGGGAAAAATAAACCCAAAAAACCCTAAAAATCCCAAATCATCTCGCCGGCGACTCCAATAGCCTTGATTGGTCGCCGGCGAGGCTTTCCTAACCTATTCCTCACCTCATTTCTATTTAATTAGTCTGAAAGTGACTGATTTGTTTTAAAGTTAAATCCCTAGAATGCTCAAGTATGGCAATCGTCGCCGTTTGATCATCAACCGTCGCAGTCTGACCATCAAGCGCTGACTGAGATTGTGTGACGAGGTTTCGTGTTTACATGCTTCTTATCAGTGAAGTTGTGTACCTTATTTGTCTCTTCTTTGGCTTCTTTGGCTTCTTTAGAGCTCTTTAATAGTCTTTTCTTGGTGGGAATTTGGTTTGTTTGTTGTCAAGTATTTTCTTCTTATTTATTTTGTAGTGGTTTATGACTGCCATGGCTTTGTACGCAAGATTTCTAGAATCCTTTGTTATTGTTCATGGAAATGGTGAGCTCCCGGAGGAAGACTGGGTGTTCTTTAGTTCTTTCTTACCAATAGAAGGACCCCTTTTGATCAAGATTAAATGTCTTAAAGATATGGGTAACGATTTTTTTAGACAAAATCTGTTTGAATCTGCTGGTGGATGCTATGATATGGCATGTCGACTCTTATGCTATACTCTGAAAACTATGGATGACTTTGACATTGAATCTGTGGTGGAATTAGCAATCTATTTAAATTTGAATTTAGCAGCTTGTGCTAATAAGCTGCAGGAATATGAGGCGGCCAAAAAATGTTGCTCTTTGGTTTTGTCGTCTTTCCCTAAAAATGCTAAAGCTCTATTTCGTAGAGCGCTAGCTTTTATGAAGACAAATATGCTCTTGGAAGCGCAATCTGATCTAGAAATTGCGTCAATGCTTGAACCTAAGAATAAAGACATTCTTAGAGAAATGAAGGTTGTCAAGAATCTTCGTTCTATCAATCCTAATGGTAAAAGAAGTATTGATGATCATTTGTTACTTGAGGTGGTTAGGGACTGTAAAAGACCTATCCCTGTTTTGGAAAATATTGGGGACAATTTTGTGGAAGATGATGGTGGTTCTTCTGGTTGCTCTTCCGTTTCTTCTCCTCCTGACTCTATTACCAAGGATACCTGCAATTCCTATGATGGCCTAGCTAAAAATCCCAAAGATAAATTTTCTCCTAATATGGATTTGGATCAACATTGTAAGGAATATCAAGAGAGTGCTAGTATAAAGATGTTTCAATTCAGCAAAAAGGGAGGAGGAAGCTCAGTGTTAAGGATTGATGCGCGTACGTATAAAAAACTCCTTCAAGGTAAGGAAGTGAGTTTTTTCAAGAAGTCGCATTTGTCTACTATGAAAATTCGGATCCTACAACCATCTTGTGTTGAGCCTGACTCAACCTGCAACAATCCAAGAAGAAAGAAAAGAAAAAAGAAAAGAAGACGGAAAAGGAACTGTCGGTCGACTGGAGAATCTCATTCGGTCGTCAAAAAATCGGATTATATCTCTTCTTCTTTTGACACTAACACGCCTGTTGTTTGTGAGCCCAATTATGAGGAGGGCTTTCATTCTCCATCATCTATGGTTGTCAACCACTCCAATTTGTTGAATCCTCCTAGTATTCCTCCTTTTCATTGTCAACCGTTCGTCTTTTCATCGTCAAAGTCACATGGTAGGAAAATCTTCATTGCTAAAAGGCAAGTAACAAAGAAGCGAAGCAAATGGGATGAATCTCCAGGACATAATCTCTATACTTTCTCAGATAATTCTCCACGTCCTCGTGACGTGAGTGTGTCTTGTTGCAGGTACTCCCCTAAAGCTCAAATAATGAAGAAAAAAAAAGAATTGTCATCCGAAGTGTGCTGCTCAAGCAATCCTCCGAAAAAAGCCTCTGTCTTAAATCGTCCTAGTCTTAGTTTAATTTCTTGTGCCAATAATGTAGTAGTTGCGTCTGACTTAGAGAGTCAGATGTGCATTGTGTAACGTACTTTCGTCTTTCCATCTGTCAAAAAAAAAAAAAAAAAAGATAAGGAAGATTAATAGCATTATCCATTTAAGCGATGGTCTTAACTCTTTAATTCTCAAATAAACATTCTTAATAATGTGAGATGTGAAACCTGAATGTTTGGCGGTTTGGCCAATCTAATTAGTATAGTCCTTAACTCCTATTAATGGACTAACAAGCCCGTACGAATTTGAACTCATATGAGCTGGAAATTGTATAAGAAATTTGAAATCCAACTCATATTTGACCCGAAATATATAAAACCTAAAAATATAAAATTTGAGACTACCTTGAGGCTTGAGGAAAGTCATGAGCTCAACTCGATTTTAGTTGAGTAATTATTATTTCAAGTTTGAAGCTTGTCAAACAGACTGTAATCCGAATCCGAATCAGTAGCCGTGTCCATATTCATATCCTATTGAACAAACAAAGGTCGACCCACAATAAGGATCCGAGTTGCTAGAACCATATACGAAATGGGCCAAGAATCCATATGTAAGTAAGCCTTGTCGACAGATAAAGTGGAGAGAACTGAGAGAAGTAGTAGTGCGAAGTTTAGCAAGAAATCCTGAATTCAGCAAAATATTTCTGGGTTTCTAAACAACTTCACCAATAATAATAATACTTGGTAATAATATATTCTTTTTCCATCGATTTATGTTTATTAAACATTTGCAATAACACTAAAAAAGGTTGATTTTCTATTCTTCAGGTGTTTCTATGGCTTCTTCTGGAGATGTTTCTCACCGGATCCCCGAGGTTAATTTTTCCCCTAAACCCTTTTAAACAATTAAACTTGATTATTGACCTAAATTATTGTGTTTCAGAATTATGTTTCTTTTTTATTTGATTCTGATTTTTGTATATCTTGTGATTTTTTACTAGTGTATTTAATATGCATTACTTTATTCCTATTTCTTTTTCTTTCTTTTAATTTTGTTGCTTGATGTTTCTAATGGGATGATTATATTGAAATACGATTATATTGTATACCTTTTGTGAGAAAAAAGGAATTCCGAGTGTGTTCAATGTATCGATTTTATCAAAACACGACTTTATGATACATTTTTACGGTATTGATTTTGGGTGCTGAGTCCTTGCTGAATGCTAACAACTACAGGGAATGTTTGGAGTTGATTCATCGTTGTGATGTAATGTTCGGAGTTCTTGTAAGAATTTGCTGTTTTTAGTTTAGGTGTATGAAGTTTTATTAATTAGCTCACTGTGGCTTGTTGTCGAGGACTGTATCAATTACCGCTACATCTTAGGTCATATGTGAATTGTTCTGTAGCAAGCTTGAGAGGAAAGGGACGTGGTTGAACTTGTATGTCAGATTTTTTTTATAGAGTTTAGTCGATGGATAATCGACTTTGGTTGGTGGTGGGAAAAGGGGGGAGGGGAGTGTGTTAGGGGTAGCTAACTATCAATCACAGATGCTCCACTGGCTTCTATTGTTTTCTATGACAGTACTGACTATGGTATGATATTAGCCGACTGGCCCGACTCCTACCAATATCAACAAACCAAGAAGTTAGCTAGATTGAAATACAGAAGATGGCGTACAAACTTTGTTAGACTGATTGGCTCTAAATTAGTTGATTCAATGGTGAAATAACTTAGCATCATTTTCGACGTATATGTTGGACCCAGACTAGGGTGTGAGTGCTGGATACGAGCACGAGAGTATTGGACTTGCTATGACTCGATTTTCGAGACTTAGGGACTCAAATTCAACCCCCTTGTCTTTTTAAACTAATAAATTGACTTAAGAGATAGTTCAAGTTTAATCAAAAGTTTGAAATACATGAAGTTTTCTAAAGTGACTTAAAGATTTAGTCCGCTAGACGGCTTAAAATTGTGAAAAATCATGCTAAATGCTGTATATAACTTTACTTCCTCTATTTTTGTCGTCGTAGTAAGCACATTTTTAGCGCCGTAGCGCACCTAACCCCTAGTCTTAGTGAGACCCTAGAAAAATGTCTTAGTGCATTACTGCATTAAAGTGCAATTTTTAGATAAGACACAGCTACCAAGTTGCTCTACTATACAATTTCCATAGTTTTTTTCGTCTAGTTCTTTTTATTATGACTTTCTCTTTACCACACCATCCATAGAGTTTACCAATTTACATGTCAGCCTACTTTAGACCTAAAAAAAATGCTTTTTTGCATTTTTTTAATTAAAAAATTTGTCTGCACAAATAATACACCTAGTGTGTACGAGGCACACTCCTTCGTTTCACCCTTTGTGCCTTAACGCCAAGGGTTCTTGTCGCCTCGTGCTTGTACAAATGTTGGATTTGTGAGAGTCGGTTATGGTCTTATGGATTCCATACCCACATGGCCATATTCTTGATCATTGTGTTGGAGACTTGGAGGCTAGTATGACGCTGGAAGTGAAGAATCTACGTAAAATAGCTTTGGCTTTCCATTTTCCGCTTTTTCTAACTTGTATATTCGTTTATTTTGAAATAATGGAACCCCGATTTTAATGCACATACTCCACTAATCTAATGCGCCCAAGACTGCCTACCATTTTCTTATAAAAAAGTGAATGGTCATCATCTAAGAAAACACGAGTTCAGTTTATATGCTATTAACAAGGTCATATGAATTGTAGAATAAGTTGATAAATCTCATCACAGTAACTATTTTCATGTTTTAAAATGACTTTTTAATCTCAGCAAGGCATCAAGATTTCAAGTGACTTGCTACTAAGAAGGTTATATTAATAGTACCTTGAAAAAGTTAATACCTTCCGTCAATCTATTAGTCTGTACTCTGTTGTCATTTCATGCTTTACAAACCTTGTTGATGTCAACAGGCGATGGTGTATGTCACTTTACTTTGGTTAAACTGAAATGTATATTGATTGATCCTGACTTATTTCAAAGATAGACATGCCCACTTTTCAATTAGTAATTAATTCTATGACAATATTGTTGAACAGGATGTCATACTGCAGTTCCGTGCTGGTAAAATGTCTTTTGAAGGAAAACTTGTTACCCCGGATTCACGTAAAGGGTTTGTTCATATTACCCGGGTATGCAAAACTAACAAAATCTACTTCCTATGTATGCATGTGTTTTCTTTGTGGGAAAAGTTGGGCATCATTTGCACAAAATTTGGTCTTCGAATCTTAATTTATCTGTTTGCATTTGCTCATTTTCATGACATTTTGTACTTGCGTTTTCTGTAGGGTGAGGATGGTCTGACTCATTTCCAGTGGCTTGATCGTGTGACACATGTGGTTGAAGATGTATCCTCTAATTCTGGTTTTGATATTTTAGGTTTTGCACCGTGATGTAGTGATTACACTGCCCAACTGAATTATGAATGTGGTCCCCGTTGTTTCACTGTAGAAATGGATAATATTTTTCAATGTCGTGCTCAATGTTTTCCAGCTAGAGGATTTCATATGTAAATGGGCTTCAAAAGTAATCAGAAATGACATAAATTAATAGCCTACAAACTATTTGATAGAGTACCTCATGCAATCAACTAGCAGATAATAGTACCGACTAGGCTCTTGGTTGTAATTATCATGAGCAAAGCTGTTACGGCAAAACAAATTGATGAGTTTTCTGCTCATTTGAAAGTGCTAGAATGAATTCTGATTAGGTTAGCTTGTTTGATATAATTCAAATGCTCAAGACTTTGATGGGTTTACAGTGGATCTAATTTTCCTTTTCCAGGTGATACTGACGATGGTCAGATCACTGAAGAATGAAGAAAGAAGATCCAATGTTTAGCTCTTGGCAGTGGAGCCAAGATTTGAACATAGTGGGTCGAAAAATTTTAGTGAGGGCAAATGGCCAACAGTATAACATAAAGACGGAAAACTTTCGAAAATTTAGCTAAAATTTCAAAATTTTTATTCTCCAGCGGGGGCAAGCACACCTACAAGCCCTCCCCTAGCTCTATGCCCCTATATGACTTCCATAAGAAAACCTATAGTGAAAGAATCAAGATGTCACATACAAGTACAAGGGCTTTAATATCTCAGTATTTAGCTATGCTATATGTCTGGGGTTGACTGTTTTGACACTGTAGGGGCGAGGTTGAATATGGGGGAATGATGTGATACTATGAATTTGTAGACCATCTAGTTTGTTGCAGTTTGCAGCTAGGAATCATGAGTGTTCTGTGATATGATCTCCTTATCATTGCTTTTATGGAGCAAGCGCTTCCTAGAATTTCCATTTTCAATCCTGCAACTTCTAGCGGTTTGCATGGGGTGACGGTTTACGAGAATAATAGAGCTCAAAACAGAAGTATAATGGGGAAAGTGGCGGTGCCACTGGTGGTGTTGGTGGTGTTGGGGTAATTGTTACCATCTCCCATGGAGCAATAACTCCTTGATCAGTTCTTTTTACTCTTTTCACTACCACCACCTTTTCCCTTCTCCTTTTCCTTTTGTTTTGAGTTTCACCTCCCATGGAGCAATAACTCCCTGATCACCTCTTTTTACTCTTTCCACTACCACCACCTTTTTTTTCCTTCTCCTTTTCCTTTTGTTTTGAGTTTAGCTATCCTCATACATTGCAAGCCCTATAGGAAGATTTACCTATGGTTCTATTGAAGAGGATCCTCTTGCAGTGTGAAATATATGTGAAATTGATGCGTACCCAGTGAGTTACTATGTCGTTGGGTATGCCGTGGGAATGCTCTCTTCATATCACAGTTCTCGTGTTCTTTAGTGACATAATTTTCATGTAAGGTATCTCTTGGTGGATTCAAAGTAGGACTTGCTTTGTCAAGACTCTTTTCAGTGTAGGCTTTGAAGAAACCAACTGACTTTAAAAGACACAGCTAGTAATATTATTTTGTCGTTTTTCTACAGCTGCAATCTACATGTTACCATAAACACCCATAGAGAGTGGTGATTCTTGGGGATTCAACAATTTTATTCATTGCGTCAATTGTTCGTAAAAATTCTGATATTTTAGTGTTAAAGTAGTAGTAAACTTTCAGGACTAAATTTCTTATCTGGGTTGCATGATTTATATACTATCAAAATATGTGATTTCATATTTTTCATCTATTTTTATTTATGCTTCATTTGTGTGCATATGCTCTTTTGTTTACTGCTGCACATCATCTTTGGTGGTCCTTAATATGTCACAGGACCAAATTGTTTTTCCTCAAGAGGCAGTTTTTGAGAAGGTATGCTCCCATACTTTTTTTGATGAGTCCCATTTGAAGTACTTCATAAATTTATATTTAACATATCAATTTTCTACGCTTTATCCTTCACATGCAGGTTGAGCAAGCACCTGGAAGAGTATACATTCTGAAGTTTAACACAGATGATAGGAAGTTATTTTTCTGGTTGCAGGTGTGTTGAATTCTGCTTTTGTTCGATACATTATATAATAGGTTTTGCAGTTTCTCCCTGAGTCTAACTTGTCTTTGCTTGAAATATTCCAGGAGCCAAAAGCCGATGGTGATCAATCATTGTGTCATGCAGTGAACTACCTTCTTAATCAGCCTTTAGGTACAATTGCACTTAGAGTTCTTCAATCTAGTTATCTGATAATTGTCATACTGGTGTTTGTTATTAGAATTGACATAATTGATAGAAGATGTAGTGAGGGCCTTAGTAGATGAGGAAATCCTTATTAATTGAAGAAACAAGGGGAGGTGACTGGTTGAAATCTCTAATAAAAATAGTTGGAGTGCGGTTATTGAAGGCTTAAGTTGTGGCTGGAATTGCATGGGTACTAAAGAAAGCGTCATCTTGTCACTTCTATTCTCTCTCTTGAACATTTTGTAGTTGTAGTAAATTACTGTTATATAGAAAATTAAAAATTAAGCGAAAGTAGACGCATTGAGTTCAGCTCTCTAAAGTTACATGAAATAAAAATGTTCTCATTACGCTAGGGGACGTATTTTAAATAATGGAATTCCATTTTGCCTTTAATTTATTCCTCGTTATAGTTCGCCACAACTTATATATCAAAATATCACCAATGCTTGACAGATATTTCCACTGTTTAATCTATACTACACACTATTTTTTTGGAAAAAATAATCGCATAGCAAGCATGTGTGTAGAGATAGAGTTTGGACTTGAAAGTGGAAACCTATCAACTTCCATTTCAGATCTCAAGTTGTGAACACGTAACACATTTGATAAAACGTTTTTAATATTTCCTGCTGCATTGGCTGCCACCTATTAAGTTACATGTGCATTTTTATGCAATATGAAGATCTTACAACTTAGGGTATGGCCCATATGTGAAGTTAACATGCTAGCAAGTATTTGCCCCTCGTCAATCACAAAATAATAATTGTAAAAACCCGAATTGCATATGCCGTTGACATCACAGTGTTACATCTCAAGGGCCACTTTTCTCAGTTGGCCATGTTTTGATATCTCTTTGTTTTCTAATTCGGCACAGGATATCTGTGAATCTTGTTTATTGTATCAAATTTAGCTTTTGTCTATGTCCACTTAGAATTACAGTACCCAATTACCCATATGGTTCAAAATCTCGGCCGAGATGTATCTCCCGCCCGAGTGGTATCGGTTTTTCACTTTACCGTTGTGAGATATCGCCTGCGAAATCACCGAGATTCACTCGCGACACCTGATTAAGGACCGATTATACCCATACTGAGATTTTAACCATGATGATACGTACCGCTTATTTGCTTTTTTTTTTTTGCTTTGTTTTTGTGTGTGGGTGTGCTTGGAAGATCTCCCTGCTGAAGAGGTTTCTGGAGCATCTGTTCCTCTACAAACAGATGAGATGGTAGAAGATGATATTTCATCAAGGTAAAATTGATTCTTGGACAGTTTGACTTATACATTTTGATATTGGTGGATTTTTAAAATATCAATTGCTTTATGACTGCCTACGAGGGACACTTTTCTGCCATTGAGGTAAGATAAGATGTTCAGATGATAGTTGAACCTATGGTTACCAGATTCGGAATTTGCTCGATTGTTTTTGTAATTCGAATTCGCTATTCGCTCAATCTAGCGAATCTGATTTGCTGGGCAAATTATAATTTTTATAATTCAATAATTCGTCGAAACCGATTCGTATTTACAATATTTATAATTCGGTAATTCGTCGAATCCGATGCGCTAAACCTATCATAATTTGCTAAATCGTATTGATTCGCCTAAAGGATCTTGTATATACTTCAATTGAGCATCATCAATAACCTATATCATCAAGATGAGTATCCTTATTGGCTTCAAAGTAATAAGGTATTGCATATACTACAATTTTTTCTGCATTTTTTTGTGGGTTTTAACAGAGTCATAGAATTCGCTCAACTTAGGCGAATTACTAACGAATTCAAGCGAATTAAGACAAAAATGAATCGCGAATCGATTCGCGATTCGAAGGGTGGGGAAGCGAATCTGGCAACGCTGGTTGAACCTCCATTTTCTCTTTGATTTAATTTTGGTGTACTCTGTTCTAGCCACCATCATCAGTACCGTTGTGCTTCAAACTTCAAAGGTTGTTTCCCAATTGCTATAGAGGTTGTTTCCATTAGACCCATAGCTGAAAGTGGGATGACAATGCTGAGTGTTGAAAGAATCTTTGTTTCTTCGTTTATTATAATCCAAAGCCAAAAGAACAATGAAAGCTCAGGCTGCATTTAGATGATGTGGCCTTTGAAGGCTATATTTTCTGATAATAAATATTTCATCTCTTGGTAAATGGTCCTTCTAGATATTCTTATTTCATAGAACATATCTCTATGTTGAGCCACATAGTTTATTGTTAGTTGGCATAATATATAAATGTGTTATGTTATGATGCCGCCAACTAGGGGTGAGTAGGGGCACGGGCATGAACAAATGCTCTTGTGCTGATGAAGCAAAACTCGAGCCGATCTGAGCTCACACTAACCTGAAAAATGAGCTCATTATCAAGCTTGTGAGCTTCAACTGAGCGCTCGAGCTCAACTTCAGCCTATATATGTTTGCTAATTTTTTTCCCCGTAAAATTCACTCGTGATTTGACATTTTGCATGATATACCCAATTTTTTTATCCGGAAAACTTTAAGTAGCCATAACTCGTGTTTACGAGTTTAGAAAATGACGATCTTTTTTCCAATTCGATCATCTTTCCGAGAACTACAATTTGAAATAGAAAATTGTCGAGTTTGGAACTCGTAACCAAGAGATATGGTCACTCAAAGTTTGTTCGGTCAAAACACTTTGACATACAAATACTCCTAGTCACGCGATCCAAACGCGACAATTTTTTTTTTCAAATCATAGTTCTCAGAAAGATGATTGATTTGAAAAAAAAATCGTCACTTTCTGGGCCCGTAAACATGAGTTATGGCCACTTAAAATTTTTGGGTTAAACAATTTGGGCATTTCGTGCAAAGTTTTAAACCTCAGGGGTACTGCGTGAATTTACCGTTTTTTTTCTTTCGATATTTTCAATTACAGAATTCGAAGGTTATATATATAAAAATATTGGCAAATCAGTGTGAACATTTGCTATGTTGATACAAAGATTTATATATATAATCAAGATGAAATAGTTTTATAACATAAGAACAAGATATTATCTAATCACACAAGTTTGAGTTGCTTGCGAGGCTTTTGAGCCTAGCTGACTTTAGTTCGGCTTGACTCGTTAAGTTGCGGGACTCGAGCCAACCTTTAACTAAGCTTGCTGTCTCGTCTCATTATCACCTTTAGTGCCAACATGTTGATTAACTCTTGTAGGATGATTCTTTTCTACCATTTTATGCTTTCAGCGTTTTTTGGGAGTATTCTGCATTTCGACCTGCTATATCCTTGGACCTCGTAATGCAGTCTATTCTACTAAGCTTTCGTTTGTTTCTCAGAGCTGGTAATTTGATTGGGCCAAGTATGGGTGCTGATATGGTGAGTGATGTAACCTCTGCGCCTGGACCAGTAAAACTGTCGGACTTGCAAAGGATACTAAGTAACATTCAATCTGCAGGTATCTTGTATCGAAAGAGTCCTTCTCATACTCTTTTATACATACATTTTTATAAGATTTTCGAGTTCAATCTCTGTAGCAGTAAGGCTGTTTGTGGGACGAGTGTTATGGCTCTCACCTTTGTCGTATTTTTCCTGCATCAAGCAGTTCAGCTCTAAAAATATCTCTGGTCACCTCTGCAGGTCCGGTTGGTGATGTTGAAGATCCAGAGGGAGGTATGATACACTATTTGATTTGGTTGAGTCCTTCAGCCTTTATTTGTGCTTGTTGCTAGTTATAAGGATTAAGGATGTCTCTGTCTTAATCAGAAAAGCTTCTGCTACTAGTACGGCATCTGGTATATAATAAACTAGCCTTCCTATGTTTCAAAATTCTGAAAGTTGGTTAATACTTAGCTTCAGATATGTTGGTAAGAGCTTATGCGATTCTTGTGATATGAGCATATGTCCTAGTTTAAAGTGATCTATGGATGGGATTAGGCTCAGAACTACAAGTAGCAAATCTAGGTAATAAAGATTTGCTTACACTTAAAATGTGAAGAACATCACTATATGTTAAGAAATCTTCTTCAGTACAGCATCTGATGTGATCTTCTGCGTAAAAAATATGAATGAAAGGATCTAATATTGCACAGAAATTATAACTTATAAGGGATGGTCTTACACGTGAGACTTAGCCTTTGTAGCTAAATGAGGAATACATGGTTTTATGACGTCACCTGGCAAGTTTTGCAGAGTGAATCGTTAATGGTCAATGAATAAAATGTAACTGTGCGTAATTCAAATGTTGTGTATTTGTGAGGATTTAGATGGAAGAATAATCTCTGTTTTTCTCCATTCCGTCTTGTGTATCCGATGGTGTAGTGCTTTCCGTGGTGGTCTGGGTACTTCATATATGAAGCTAGCTTCTTACATCAGACTGCAAAAGATGAACTTCATTCTGTATTATTAGCTGCTAAACTTGAACACTCTACTTATTACAGGCTTCGGACTAGGGGATCTTTTGAAGCCTGATTTATTGGGCCCCGTGCTTGAGACGTTACCTATCGAAGAGCGTTTAGCATCATATTTGC
Source organism: Heliosperma pusillum (assembly GCA_022085475.1). NCBI lineage: Eukaryota > Viridiplantae > Streptophyta > Magnoliopsida > Caryophyllales > Caryophyllaceae > Heliosperma > Heliosperma pusillum. Next base: position 18,116 of record JAIUZE010004911.1, read on the forward strand.
CGGAAGTACATATGCTCTTCCATGTTTAAATTCTCTTGTGTGTGATGTGTGAGTTGGTGCATCTTTAACAGATTTTTTTGCAGGGTCAATGCACACAGCATGACTTGATAGAAGTATTGCAGTGCCCCCCTTTCCGCCAACAAGTAGATGCTTTTACTTACGTAAGAACAGAAGTCTTTTCCAATTTTCTCGTATTATTTATGATTCATTAATGTCTGATTGTTACTGGACATTGTTTCAACTTGCATGCTGTGCAGCTTATGTTTTCTTGTTTCTGTAGGTTCTCAAGACAGGCCAAATAGACCTTGCTCAGTTTGGCATTGACCCTAGTAAATGTAAACACTTGCTCTCTCAAAAACGTGTTAGTTACATTTCTGTTTATTTTTCTGAAGGTGTCTGCACAATCATCTCCATCCGAATACCAAAAAGAGAGGGGTTTGGTGCAGTTATAGCGCCATTCTAACCTGATGTGCGCGAAATTTGTTTAGTTAGACTTCTATGTTGAGAAATTTAATGAAGATGATTCAACATTTGTGTCGTCTTCTTATAATAACCCCTCATAAATTGTATGGAAAATATCCAAAGTTTAAGATTGTGTCATGGAAATGCCCCCCTCCTAACAACCGTAAAATTTTGGTCCAATTGACAGTAAAACGTTCTCCGCATCAGTTAATTGACACACATCATAAATCTTATTGGTCATTTCCGACTAGAGTCTTCGACCATCTTCGACCATCTTCGACTTTGACGAGTGGATCTGCTCTTTTCGTGCGCTGTGTGTTGCGCAGTAGACTGATGGTTTGTTGGTGGGTCTGTGGTCCTTTGATGATGGTGTTTGATGGTGTGCGCAGTGGTTGTGGTGGTCAATGGTGTTGAGAGGCGGGTTATAACGACAGGCAATGGCTGAGAAGTGGTCGAGCTGTGGGCAGTGGTGCTGGGTGGGGTGGTTGTTGGTGGTAGATAAGTTGTTGGGAGGTAGTGGCTGCTTAGTGAAGGAGGGATGTAGACTGTAGAGAGTTAGACCGAGTTAGCGACAATCGGACGAAGAACAAAAGAGGGCAGGGTAAGTGAGGAGAAATGTAGTAATCTTACAGCTTTTCTTAAGAAGTGGGAGAAAAGAAATGAGAAGATAAAAACCGGAGGGAGTATTGAGTTATTGACTAATTTTTGTGTTAAATTATAGCTCATTTGTAGCGCATGATGCTGATGAGATTGTCTAATTCAATCTAATGCAGACAAATTTACTGTACTTTCTTTCTTGGAGGCTCTTGAAGACTCAGTCTTCAGAGATTTGGAATGTAATGTATTGACGCCGGGAACTAGGGACCCAATGGATGAAGGGCAGTAGTCGACAGCGACTTGGGTGAATATGTGCCGTTTACCGTCATATTCAACGAGCTTCTCAGATTTGTAAGTTCTTGTTTGCTTTCTTATATGCTAGGTCAGGGATGTTGATTAGTACTTGATCTACAGAAGAAACACAGATGTTTGGAGCTCTTTTGTATACAGAAAACTGAGAGGTCTTTTTACACTCTATCAGCTTATAACTTAGTAAACTTTGTCAATTCAACATGCGTTTAAAGGAAGTTTGTACTGCCTTTTTTGAGAACGGAATACCATTGCCATTTGTTTTTAAATTTCAACCCATTGATTTACTTGCTGAATGGTCTCTCATTTTTAGAGTTGTATGCTTGTTTGTTTTTGGAATCATGTTTCGGTCTTCAGCTTCAAGCAGTGTTTTGAAGTTTCTAAGTAAATAGTATACTGATTAGGAAGGATGTTCTGCGAGACATGAATAAATTACCTTCACAATTGCATGATGTACATTGTTATTACAAGCAAAACCACCTAATGGTTATGCCATTTAGACTAACAAAAAAATGGTGGATTTCTGTTTGTTTTTTTTCCACTGAGGGGTTGGGGTAAGGAAGGGGATGTTTACTGATAAACTTGGACGACTTTAAGATTTGATTGAGTGGTACTACAAGTTTGTTTGTATAGACGATGAGCTTGACCATCTCTATCCGCCACTAGTCACTGATGTTGTTGAGGGGTTTTCGCTTATCACATCCTGCAAAATGGGGAACAACCGGATTATGCATCAGTTTTTGTCATTTCCTCAACATTCCCCTATGAACTACCGCCGCCATAACAGAAAATATGTCCGGTGTACTACCTTGTTATAGGAAAGTTATTTTGTGTAAAGATTGTTTTCCCCTTGTTTATTCTTTGACTTGAACGATGTGACTTGTGGCAAGTAGACCTGGCAAATGGGTCACTTGGGTTGGGTTCGGGTCCAGGTCATTTTTGGGTCAAAGACTTTTCGGGGTCACTTTCGATCGGGTCATTTTGGGTCAGGTAGATTTGGGTCGTTGGGGTCATGATTTTGCCTTAATTAAGTCATTTTGGGTCAATCGGGTCATTCAAGTCGGGTAACTTCGGGTCGGGTCATACATTTTAAGACATTTTCGGATCTCGGGCCAGCCTTATCGGGCTGGGTCAGTTTTACTAATCGCAAAATACCCCTATCCCACGTACATGTATGAAGGGTTAAAAAATTCGATAACGAAAGCAAGATTTCAAAGGTTGCACTGCACTCACTTGAGCCGTGGAGACTTGGGTGTGCCTTGAGGGGGCTGTGGGAGCGAACATGAAAGATGTCATGTGGGCCTCACCAAACTCCCTCAACCTGCTTAGGGTTGGTAATATTTGAGTTAGATCAGGTCGGTCTTTTCGTCTGAGCTCAGCGCAGGCTAAAGAGAGCTTCGCAAACTCCAAGGCCTCTTGATAGGGCCACTCAGGAACACTAGGATCCAACATTTCCCTAAAAGTCCCATTCTCAAGAGCCCTTTGTACTTGGTGTGTCAAACCCATGGCTGGCTTTGCTGTGATCAGCTGCAAGTATAAAATCCCTAGAGAATAAATGTCTGATTTAGTCCCTAGCATCCCTGTTTGCTGATACTCAGGGTCTATGTAAAAGAAGGTTCCTGCTGCTTGTGTCATCCGGTATTGGGTAACATTGTCGGCCATCGTTGGTGGGACAAGCCTGGCTAGTCCGACATCGCTGATTTTGCTGACGTAGTTGCGGTCGATTAAGATGTTGGCAGGCTTAAGGTCACGGTGGACAAGTGGCTCGGGTTTGGATTGGTGGAGGAAATTAAGTGCAGTTGCGATTTCGGCTGCAATTCGGAATCGTAACTGCCATGGAAGAGTGGGAGTGTTTTCTTTTCGAAAGAGGCGGTCTTCTAAACTTCCATTCGACATGTACTCGTATACTAGGCAACCGTACTCTGGACAAGCCCCTAGGAGAAGGACCATGTGTGGATGCCTTATGGTACATAAGATTTCAACCTGCAAATAAACCATTGCAGATAGTTATGGTCATAGTCATAAAATTTACTTAGCTTTATTGAAACCTATGAATAGACACAAACCCTTGGTGGCCTGAACTTTATTGACCCCAAGAATGATTCAATCCGCAACCGACCATGAATAAACTTAATCCGTCTAAAATGCCTTATTGGTATGTCTATGACGGAATATTCGACATGGATAATAAACACTATACCTCTTGTTGAAACTGGGATTGTCCTTGCGCAGCATCGGGCCTCAGAACCTTAATAGCAACAGAAGTGTGATCTAAGGTGCATTGATAGACGGGTCCATACCCTCCTTCTCCTATCTTAAGTGATTCAGAGAAGTATTCAGTTGCAATCTCTATCTCCTCGATGCTGTATCTCCTATACCTAACATCTCTTCGAGACGTAACGTCTATTGCCTTTATCTTCTCGTCGCTTTCGTGGTGACTTTTCATTTCGACACTCAATCGCTTTCGTGCTTCTAATTCTGCAATTCTCTGAGCTGCTTCCGCGGCTTCCATGGCTGCTCTGCACTTGGCTTTCTCTTGTTCTGCTATCGCCATTGCTGCTTCCTCGGCTGACCGTGCCGCCTCTATTCTTTGGTTTTCTTCCGTCTTTGATATCTGAAGATCGATTGCCTGAAGTAAAAGGGTCATACGGTGTAGATGTTATCTAGCGGGTAACATAATTGAGTGGTGGCTCGTATAACTTAAGTCCAAAGCCAATCAACATCAAAATTGCCCTTGTGACTCCCTTGACATGAAAATTTTGTGTACAAAGAACTATTGGGTACATTCCAACTCTGAAACTAATCAACTATATTGTGGGATTCAGGTGGTGGTTTTATTACTTTATATACGAGTGTATATTTAAGTGTTAGTTTCTTTATTACTCATAATTTTCGAAATCTCGTCCTAAAATGATTATATGGCTGCGAAAATTTCTTGAAAAATTATCCGTCCAATTATAACATTTAGAAAGTTTTACGTTCTTTGAGGTGAAATTGAGAAATTCCTACTCACACACATCCAAAACCTCCACATGTTAGTCTCTTCCTCTACATTTATAATGCCTCCTAACAGATTGTTATGTACAACAGATGGATAGCCTTTTTAAAAAAGTGTTTAGAAATGTCTTCATATTAGCTCGTGTACCTGTGTTCGACATGCGACACTAGAACATTGGTTCACAACACCTCATTTTAAACTAAAATATGCACTTTTTTTTTTATACAAATAGCCAAGTCCAACTCTTAAGCACGCACCCACCCGCAACAGAATCTTTGTAAACGAGTTGAGTAACATAATAGGTAGGTGATACAAAATAAAAATCTGATAACCTTCTGTTTGGCAGTCAATGCTTCCTTGCAGGCTGCATTATACATTTGCATCGTTTGCTGTAGCTCTTGTCTTAGCCTTCTCATCTCAGTTTCTACGTCTTCCTGATATCCACAATCGAAATCGATCAATACTATTAATCACTAATTTCTCCAAATAAATGAAACGAAAGAATGTACTCTTGCCAGGGCAGGTCCATACCATGTGCGAAGAAGAGAATACTGAGAAGCCACTACCGCTGGAGCTTGAATAATCTGTCAACGAGTTCAGATCAATCGATCTGCGATCTGAGAAAGAGGATCCAGAACTCAAATCGGACCCATTAGAAAGTCGAGGTGGTTGGGCGTACTCCATTATATCAAATGAACAACGATCAATGCTACTACGATCTGTGCTCGGCCGGGAACTGACAAAGGATATATCACTTTCTGGCAAAGAAACCCCTCCATATGACCTACCATTTGCTGCTCTTCCTCTTACGAACGGTGACCTGGCTCAAAATAAGAATTTACATGTTTAATAACTGAATGTTTTGTTTTGTACATGCATTTAGCTTTTTCAGCCTCTCATATTTACACTGGTCTCTAGATGATGTGAGCTAGTTTAGGTCGTAAAGTCATTGAGCAATGAGTTTTCCTTTATAGTAAAAAAAAAATATTGTTGTTTTCACTAGCCTGATTTCATCCGAGTCCCCAGACCGCCGTTGTGGTGTGCATGGCCACTTATCCCCTGTACCATGTAGATAAGTAAAACTGTGTTAAGAATTTGTTGAACACTTGATATTTAAAAGCATGCAATAACACATAGAGTACCTTTTACAGCAGGGCCAAGAGGTGAATAACCAGCAGAAGGAGCATCATTGGAAATGATTCGGGTTGATGTTTGATTGCGTACAGGAGCCGTTTTAGGGACAGGACGAGTAGCGGACCTGACAGACAACATTTTCCCTTTCTGAATGACATAGACGGAGCAGAAGTCCGGGGCACCTTTGGTTACATTTGTTGGCATATCCGAGCCTTTGAATTTTCTGCTGCAAGAGTTGTATATTAGTAAATCGCTTTCATACTCGCTCATTCTGTCCAATTGGCAATACAATAGAGCTACTTAAGTGTAGCTGATAATGTTGTTGTTAAGCCTTGTATGTGTATATTACCTTAAAAACCCGTTCTTTGATGACGCGCCTAAGACCATGACCTCAATGGCATTTGTAGTCGCATAGTCGATCAAAGTTTTTGATATGTCCACGCCTTCTAACAAGACCTCTTCACATTTTATCTGTCGATAAATGATAGCTTAAACTACAAATAGTATATTTTTATATCTCGCGCTTATATTAGGAAGGAAATAAAGAATAAAATGTAGGAAAGCTCACATCTTTGCGCGTCAAGAAGCAACGAAAAGGAAGAAATATCTCTCGACCTTCATGTTGATTACTTTTCTTCGCAACATCGTCATTGATATCAGAAAACAGCATTGCGTTTCCAACTATATATAATTTGTTTTCGCATACATGTTAGCAACATATATAGACTAGTATATAAACCCATTTCATATTGAATACAAAGTAGGAATAATGTAGGATATAATAACCTCATGCCTCACAAAGCAAATTTATTAGTGTATTTTAGCTTGTATGTACACAATAATTCATTTAGAAAGTCTCATGGAATATGGATCGACCCGTCTTAAACTTAAGACGGGTCAAATCCCCTTACAAAGGTCAAAGGGCAAGTTAGGGCACAAGTGGGGGATCCATTTGCCACTCACTTGCACTGCCCTTTGTAAGGGGAATTTGACTCGTCTTAAACTTAAGACGGGTCGATCCGCCTTCAATAACAATTTGCGTACTTCATTAGCTTATACATATGGCTGCTATGTTTTATTTTAGCAACTCAAATTCAAATGAGACCACTTATAAACAAATTTCATTTTCAGTGATGCACATTTTATTTGGTTATTTATTAACATATCAATAAATATTACCGAGAATGATGATGGCAAGAATGATAATAAACCGTACAAATAATGAATAATAAGACCTTGTTTGGTTGCTCTTCCAATTCATGGTAATTACATAATCCCATGAACAAAGTTTTTTAAATATTGTTTGGTTGCCCTATAAATAGTTAAATACTACAACATGATTTAAGAGTTTGATTACCTAACCCCCTAGATAATTGGAAACTCCTCCATTCATTTTCTCCAAATTTACCCGTCTACCCTTTAAAAATAAAAATTTGCAAATTACGTAGGGATATATTAAGAATTAGAAATTAAAACCGGATAAATCGACAAAGTTCAACCAAACACTACATGGAAGTTTAATTTATGGAAAAAGCGAACTCCCCAAAGACCACCAAACATGTTTTTATCTATTCATGTGAATTGTATATGGTAGTTGAATTCCAATAAGTTACCAATTAACATACGAATTCAAAACCAAATGAGGCCTAAATACTCAAGAACCATTATGACATTTATTTTATGCATGGTGAATACATAAAATCATTTTGGCACAAAAGGAATTAACCCAAAAAAAAAAAGATGAGAAATAAAGAAAACCTAAGGTAGGATTGGCAGGTTGCCTTTGTTTAACATGGACCAAAGTAATAATTCGACCCTTCATAAGAACATGATCAACTGCCCATTTTAATGCATGTTGACTCATTTTATCTTTATCAATTGCTACAACTATGGCTTCATCTCCTTTTATCTCCATTATTTTGTTTTTCATATGTTTTACCCCACAACCCCCTTTGATGTTTCACCTATATTGTTTACCTCGGTAATTTATTTCTTACAATATGCAATCAAAATTGTATATAAAAATGAGAAATAACTCAATTAAGAGTTGAATTGAGTTGATCAACACCCAATTCAACTCCAGAAAATATTCATTTTTATGTTTGAATAAAAATGAATATTTTCACACTCTCTCTATTATGTTTGTTTATTTCATTTGTTTTTATTGTTTTAAATTTGAGTACCATTATTTTCTCTTCTTTCAATTTTTGAATACCAAACACTTGTCTATATTGAGAGCACATTGAATAGCCACCCTTGTTTTTATTTTCTTAGGTGTTTTTTTTTAGATTAAAGCCATTGTCTAGCCTATTATTTAGAATTAATTTAAAACTCTATTCGTCCAAGAATATAATTTTGTATAGTAGCTATAGTATTTAAAAATCCAAAAGCTGTAACATATAAAATTGTAAATGTCTTTCTATAATCTATATGGAGTTTTGCCAACATTAAATATAATATAAAAACAATTTAATAATTTGAATAATATTAACCTTAATCCAACATATGTAACATACCTCATAGCACAACAAATCTAATTTATTTGGGTCATTATCTCAGTAAACTGAGGTATTGTACCTAATACGTCCCAAGTTCAAATCCCCTCTGTAACACCCTCATCTACCAAAGAGCCTTATAAGACCTCCTTAGTAAACCGGGACGCTACCATCTCGGTTTCCCGAAGTAGTACATATCAAATAGGCGATAGCGAAACAATTCCTATTAAATCAAAGGTGTAAATTAATCAAAGTTACATTGTTTCAAACCAACTGAGGCTGTCTTAAATAACAATATTCCAAAGTAACAATAACAAAGCAAAAGTGTAAGACAATCTAAGTGAAACCGAAAACTAAGGCTCGCCAGTGGCGATCCCATCCAATCCCCAATGCGAGCACAATCCATTACCTGCTAGACACCTGCTCACTAATACGCAATGGATCACAACAGTTTTGAAAACATTAAACGAGGTTAGTACCATCATACATCATTCAACGCATAAGACAATATTAAGAGCAATATGAAAATATCAGTCACCACCATCAGTCACCACCAAAGTACCAGTAACCAGAGGCCCACCGCAGCGGTAACCCCAGCAGCATCAGGTTGCAGACCTAACCTGCAAACCACATATTGATGTCAGACCGCAACACTGGACATCGAACTTCCCTCTGCGCCGTAGTGAGAGACCTGGAACATTAATGTGCACATCCCCCCCGTGGCGGGAGAGCCAAGAGATGCAAACTCGGGGTCTGGTCCGTCTCCCACCGGACCCCCAAAATAGTAACCAAGTAACCACCCAAACTCCAAATCTCCAAACACCATCATTATCAGGAAAACCCTACCTTTAAGCAATTCTGTAACACCCCGGCCCAAACCCTGGGACGGGAGCGGTCACTCACGGTAGCTCCCCATGCTGTGTACATGGCCCACAGATCAACACGGGTCCTTTCCAGCGCATTTTGGCCTCACTCATGCGCATCCTGGAAACCTTCCCAGGAGGTCACTCATCCTAAGACTACTCTCAGTCAAGCACGCTTAACTTTTGAGTTCTTTTGCATGGATAACCAAAAAAGAAAGTGCACTTTGTTGATATGAGTAGTACTTTCAATCCCTTTAAGCACTAGTCATTTAAGCCTATCAATGAACCTCTTCAACTAACGCAAGGTGTTACACAAACCTTGGGTCGGGAGCGGTCACTTATGGTAGCTCGCCAGGCTGTGTACATGGCCCACAGATCAACACGGGTCATTTCTAGCGCATTTTGTCCTCACTCATACGCATTCCGGAAATCTTCCCAGGAGGTCACTCATCCTAAAACTACTCTCAGTCAAGTACGCTTCACTTTTGAGTTCATTTGCATGGATAACCATAAAAGAAAGTGCACTTTGTTGATATGAGTAATACTTTCAATCCCTTTAAGCACTAGTTATTTAAGCTTATCAATTGACCTCTTCAACTCACGTGAGGTGTTACAAATTCCGCAAGCAATATGCAATCACAATCAAAATTGTTCCTCTACGAAGTCTCATCCTGGACAATCAATCAATAATTCAATTAATAAGTATCGAATTCCCCTTTTTCCCCAACTCAATTAGGGTTCTACACTACCCAACATGATTATTAAACATAAACATAGGTTACTTACCAACGGTATGAACACACAATACAAGATGCAATCGATTCCGAGCCTTGAGATGATTAGAGATCACTAAGAGGTTTTGAGAGATTTTTAAAAAGCTTTAGGGTTAATTATGAAGTATTAATCTCACGGAATAAGTTTATACCTCTTAATTATCTTTAATCAAATCGCCCGATAACATCTAAAGACCGGTGCACTCGGTCGAGTGCACAATACACTCGGCCGAGTGCCAACTAGGCCAAAGGCTGCCTAACCGACACACCAACCTCACTCGGCCGAATACATCTCACTCGACCGAGTACACGCCCCACTCGACTGAGTACACATCCCACTCGACTGAGTACACATCCCACTCGGTCGAGTGATCCTTACTCGACCGAGTACAAAGTAGTAAGAAATGCAGAGTATTACACCCTCTCTCCTCTAATGTAATTTCATTAAGTGCGCGCTTCGTTATACAACAATATTTTTTTTCACTTTTTTCAATTTATTTATCTCATATTCACCATCTACCTCATCTTTCCGGCCATTCACCATCAAAATTTATGAAAAAACATTAAAAAAAGCACCCCATATAAACAAATACTCAACTCAGGGTCGTCTCTGAGATTACGAGGGCCTTGTGCAAATTTTTAATATGGGGTCCGAAACATAATCTCACACAAAAATGGTTTTTAATTTTAGAGGAATGTAAATAAATGATGTTAATTCATTGTATACGTCTTTTTAAAGATTGTCTTACATTAATTTAGTGAAACGTGCAATATAAACCACTCTAGGAACTAACCAGCTGACACGGTTTTATTTGTTTACCTCGCAAGCAAAAACCCTAGTTTCCTTATTTATCTCCACCTATATTAGGTAGTTAGCATATAATTTTATATGTACATAATGTAATATGTATTCTAATTATTACTAGTAATGGACCGTCACATTAAACCGAGTAATGCCGGACCAATACAGCATAATAATATCGTGTAATACATATCTGCCAACTTAAATATAACACTTTACATTTAGTTTAGACCAACATTATATACATTGATTAAATATAACATTTTATATTCAATTACCAGCTAACATTATTTAATCGTTATTAAATAATCGTATCATCATCACATTGACTAACCTTTTAGTCAAATACATCGACTAACCTTTTAGTCATTCAATAAGGCATCAATATGATTATTTTCTCAAATAATCACATCTCTCAAACACATCCTTTAGGTGTGACATTTAGGGATCAGTTGATCACCGCCATCTGTATGACAATAACGTCAAACTTATCTTGCAAGCCAACCGTTATCGATAAACGTTAATCAACTGATTATAATACAAAGTATACCTTGTGAACCTTAGTTGTTATCACACTAACTGTGGAGGACACTATCTCCAACAATCTCCCACTTGTCCTTAGAAGTGTATGTGCGATAACTGATTCTCATATCCTTAAATTTCTCCCACGCAATGTAAAACAATTTGCAAAGTCCGCATTCACAAAGGTCGTATTTTACAAGTGATCAGTATCAAGAGTGGTTTTCCCGACTAGAGAGTAACTCAACTGATAAACGAATCATTATTCGAGCATGGCCATGCATTTCATTTACTACTCCTCGAGTGGCTCTGAGAAATAACAAAACCTGATAAAGGGTTGCATTTCCTCAACTCGAAGCCTACAGATTTAAGCAAAGTATGAAATGACCCAGTAAAAATCTCCTTGGCCTCCTGTTACGGTCGACCGTGAGAAAGAAACCAAAGTCACCCAAAAACTGCCTTAATCTCAAGACACAGTCGATAGTCAAAAGAATCGACTCTAGGAAGACTATGGACGTCCAATCCACGACCTGGCACCGAATGTTGTTAAACATTTAGGACTCCATAACGTCGTCACGAATTACAATGTCCTACGAGGTATCCTTATAACTCGTATTTGTGATCGATCAGTCAACAGTTTGACTTATGGCTCGTTGAACCCAGCATCAATCGACTTAACAATATAATAGCTAGAGTTATCAGCTCATGTAGGCGATTACGGACCAAAACACATATAATGTTATTCAGTTCACTTTGTGGTGTTCAATATTGTCCATACAATCCACATGAAAAACAAAATATGAAAACAATACGATGAAGTTATTATTAGTATATGAAAAAGATGTATCTAATTCATACATACAACAAATACAACTCAGGAACACGTTTAATTCCCATGGAAGTAACGTGCCCTACATGCTTATCATGTCTTAACGGTTTAGTGAGAGGATCTGCTATGTTATCATACGTAGCAATCTTGTCTATCACTATCTCCTTTTGCTCCACGTAATCTCTGATCATGTGAGCCTTCCAAAGTACATGTCTAGATTTGTTGCTAGACTTAGGCTCCTAAGCCTGGAAGATGGCACCTCTATTATCACAATAGATGGTGATCGTGTCATTCGAACTAGGAACTATGGCAAGTCCTTGTATGAATTGACGCATCCATATAGCTTCCTTTGCAGCCTCTGAAGCGGCATAGTACTCGGACTCAGTCGTAGAATCTGCTATAACACTCTGCTTGGAGCTTTTCCAGCTGACCGCAGCGCCATTAAGAGTAAATACGAATCCAGACTGAGATTTTGAGTCATCCCGATCCGTTTGGAAGCTAGCATCTGCGTAACCGGTTGCACAAAGCTCAGTTTCTCCTCTATAAGTCAATACCCAATCCTTAGTCCTCCGTAGGTACTTAAGGATGTTTTTAACAGCCATCCAGTGTGTTTCACCTGGATTGCCTTGGTACCGACTGGTCATACTCAAAGCATATGCCACGTCTGGACGTGTGCATATCATGGCATACATGATCGATCCTATAGCTGATGCATAAGGAATTTGACTCATGCGCTCGACCTCTTCAGATGTCTTGGGTGCCTGAGCTTTCCTCAAATGCATCCCAGACGTCATTGGAAGATACCCCTTCTAAGAGTTGGTCATGCTGAACCTTTCAAGAATCTTATCTATATAAGACTCCTGACTGAGTGATAACATCCGTCGTGATCTATCTCTGTAGATACGGATTCCTAGTATGCGCTGTGCCTCGCCCATATCTTTCATCTGGAAATGGTTCTTTAACCATACCTTAACCGAAGATAAGAGAGGAATATTATTCCCTATCAAGAGTATGTCATCGACATACAATATCAAGAAAACGATTTTACTCCCACTCGACTTGACATATAAGCATGGTTCCTCAACCGATCGAATGAAACCATTTGCTTTTATGACTTGGTCGAAACGATGATTCCAACTCCGAGAAGCTTGCTTAAGTACATAAATGGAACGCTTAAGCTTGCACACTTTCTTAGGATTTTTAGGGTCAATGAAACCTTCGGGTTGTACCATGTACAACTCCTCCTCCAAATAACCGTTTAAGAAGGCGGTTTTCACGTCCATCTGCCAAATTTCATAGTCATGAAAAGCGGCAATCGCTAAGATTATCCGAATGGAACGCAGCATGACTACGGGTGCAATTATTTCATCATAATGCAATCCTTGCACTTGAGTAAAACCTTTTGCCACTAGTTGTGCCTTATAGGTGTTTGGTTGTCCCTCTACGGAATGCTTTATCTTGTAAAGCCATTTGCACCGAAGAGGCCGAACCTTATCAGGAAAATCAACCAAATCCCATACGTCATTCTCATACATAGAGTCCATCTCGGATTGCATGGCCTCAAGCCATAGCTTTGAGTCGGAACAGGTCATGGCTCCTTTATAGGTAGCGGGTTCGTTACTCTCTAGGAGCAAAACATCGTCTCTATCGTTCTCTTCGACCATACCAATGTATCTGTCTGGAGGTATGGAGACTCTACCCGACCTTCTAGGTTCCTCAGGAATATTAACCGCAGCAGAAGATGAAGGAACATCTTCCTCCATCGGTTGCTCGGTTGTTGGTTCTTGAATCTCCGACAGATCGAAGGTTCTATCACTCGTCTTGTTCTCGAGAATTTCTTTCTTTAGAAACTTCGCACTAGCCGCAACAAAAACACGTTGTTCGGTAGGCGAATAAAAGTAATGACTAAACATTCCTTTTGGATAACCAATAAATTATGTCTTGACCGATCGCGGGCCGAGCTTATCCTCGTGTCTCCACTTGACATAAGCCTCGCAGCCCCAAACACGAATATAGGACAAGTTTGGGACTGTTCTCTTCCACATTTCAAATGGAGTCTTGTCAACAGCTTTAGACGGACTTCGGTTAAGTATAAGAGCAGCTGACAAAAGAGCATAGCCCCACAATGAATCAGGTACTACCGTGTGACTCATTATGGATCGAACCATATCAAGTAATGTTCGATTTCTCCGTTCGGACACACCATTTAATTGAGGTGTTCCAGGTGGAGTTAACTGTAGTACTACACCACAGTTTTTAAGGTGTTGATCAAAATCATTCGAAAGATATTCGCCACCACGATCTGAACGTAGTGCTTTAATCTTTCTACCCAGCTGGTTTTCAACCTTATTCTGGTATTCCTTGAACTTATCAAAGGACTTACTTTTGTGCTTCATTAAGTAGACATATCCATATCTGCTCAAATCGTCCGTGAAAGTGATAAAATATCTATAGCCATCTCTAGCGTTGATTGACATAGGTCCACACACATCAGTATGTATGAGTCCTAATAGGTCAGCAGCGCGCATTCCAACACCTTTGAAGGAAATTCGAGTCATTTTGCCTATGAGAAATGATTCACACGTGCCAAAAGATTCATAGTCAAATAGGGAGATAGTCCCATTGTCAATGAGCTTCTTCACGCGTTTTTCATTTATGTGTCCCATACGGCAATGCCATAGATAGGTTTGATCTTTGTCACCAACCTTTACCTTTTTATTACTCAAATGCAATATATCTGTGGTTTGATCTAAATCATAAATCTCATTCATGGAAACTGCTTTACCATAAATCATTTCGTTAATGGAGAAAATACAGCTATTATCCTTTATTACAAATGAAAAACCGTTCTTATCGAGTACGGAAACAGAAATAATGTTTTTAGATAAACTGGGTACATAGTAACAGTTATTTAAAAATAACTCAAATCCACTTGGGAGTTGGATTACATATGTTCCCACTGAAACGGCAGCTACTCTTGCTTCATTCCCCACTCGCAGGTCTACATCACCCTTTTCGAGAGTTTTGATGTTTCTTAGGCCTTGCAAATGATTACACAGATGAGAACCACAACCAGTATCAAGTACCCAAGTTCCGAAACTTGCATGGTTAATCTCAATCATATGAATAAAAGAAGACATATCAACAGGAGTGACGCGGCCTGCTTTTACGTCTTCAGCATACACGGGACAGTTCCGCCTCCAATGCCCAGTCTTGTGGCAATGGTGGCACTCCATGTTTTCTTTGCTCTTTGTCTTGCCTTGTGAGCTACTGCTAGTCTCACCAGGCCCACTCTTGCCCTTTCCTGGCTTCTTGAACTTCGGCTTCACTACAGCTAGGTCGGCCTGAGCCTTGCCCTTACCCTTACCCTTGTTTGCAATCATGATAACGTCCTGCTTCAGGCTCCCACTCAATTTCAGATCCTTCTCAGTCTGTATGAGAAGTGAGTGTAGCTGATGAGGATTTCTCTTCAAATCATTCATGTAGTAATTTGCCCTGAATTGGGCAAAACCATCATGGAGTGAATGAAGCATGCGGTCAATGACCACGCTCTCTTTAATTTTGCAATCAAGTGCCTCCAGTTTTTCGAGATTCTCGATCATATCGAGAATGTGTGGGATAACCGGTTGGCCCTTCTGGAGTTTCGCCTCAAAGAAGCGAGTGGTAAGCTCATACATAACGATCTGCGGTGCTTTTGAGAACTCGTTAGTGAGCGTGGTGAAAATCTTGTTTGCACCTTGGGCAAGGAATCGTCTTTGCAAATTGGATTCCATTGAAAAGATGAGTACGTTCTTTATCGCACCCGCCTCCATTACGAAATCACTATAAGCAAGTGATTCATTTGCTCCTGCATTAGGGCCTGGGTTAGGCGGTAGTGGCTCAGTCAAGTACTTGAGCTTACCGTCAGCTATGGCAGCATTCCGTAATGAAGCCTCCCACTCCGCAAAGTTGGACCCGTTATTCTTCAGTCGTGTGTACTGATTCATGTTGTCCATGAACATCTTAAGCCAGGATTCGCGTGCGAGCGTGGCACTTGGCATAGGGGCATCAGCATGTCCAGCCATTTGTTATAACAATTTTATCGATATAAATGAATGCTACACTGCGAAAAGGAGATAAAACATAATAAGCATTTTCATCGTTTTAATTAAGTCTAATGCAAAACCGATTAATGCAAAGACTCTTGCATTTATACAATTGACCTCCCTCAAGTATTATATAAATGATCCCAAGACTCAATTTCTGTAAATTGATAAGCCAACTTTTTGGCTAATTCTACTTTTTGAATTCCTGGTCGATAAATTTCTGTAAATTCTATCTTTAGTCCATCATAATCACGAGATATTACTCGGACTATAATGTTGAGGTAAAATAGGTCAACACATACTACTTACCCAACGTAGAAGGGGTCATATGGAGAGTAAGGTCCTATATGCCTACCGACGAAGAAGGGATTCATAGCAGTTTTCCCTATAAAGACTAATCTTAATTTTAGGTTTTAGAGGAAGGTCCATCAGCTTTAATTTTATTCATTTAAGTGAACGAATGATCTAGCATTTAGAGAATGAATAATTTAAGATGATAGCTTTTAGAATTTTGAGTGACATCTGGATGTCCATGATAATTAACATACAATCTATATGATTCAATTTTCATGCAATTAAGTAGTAGGTGGTTTGGTTTAGGCGGAATATGATGCACTAACTATCAAGTAAAAGAAAAACAATAAGAACGGAAAAATGAAAATCAAAGTACAAAGTCCTAGTGTGGCCTATCCTATCAAAATAGAACAAAAATTACACTTTGGAATCCATCTTTATGGACCCTAGAAGCTTGACTTGATGTTCCATCTTGGTCCATGTAGCGGGAGTGAGCTATCCGATCTCCATCTTTGGTCTTCTCAAAAATACAATTTTTAAAAATTACAAAATATAAACCTTTTTACATTCAAATTTAAAAATTATAATTAAAGATTACAAAGGGGAGATTCGAGATCTCAAAATACATCAAAGACAATGTTACCATCATTACGATAACAGAATCTACTAAGGCCACACTAAGAAATACAAATTACAACCTCTTGTAAAAATACCAAAATAATCCATTCATCCATTCATTCATTCATTCATTCAACTAAAATGCATCAACAAAATAAATTAAACATACAAGACATAATTCATTAATTATGATGATTAATTTATCCAAACCACCTTTAAAATGATCAAAATTATGTGACAATTCCTTAATTGCACACAACAATTTTAATCAACCATAATCCAATTTAATTCATATTATCGGGTATAACATAAATTAAATTCAACATTATTTTAAACCTTTTTAAAATAATAGGGTATTTATCACTATGAACTTTTTCACAGCAACAATCAACATACATTATCTTTATAATGCAATAAACAAAATAAAAATTAAATTTTTTTTTCACTATTCACGGATGAACAGTATCCGTGAACAGTAGCAGGTAGCAATTTTTTTTTTTTTTTTTTTTCTCGGTTTTTAAGAAAAACAAAAACAAAACAAACCCTAATTTTTAATTTGATCATGCTAATAAAACTAGATCGGTACAAACATTCAACATCTAATCATTATTAAACATTGATACAAACTAGATGATTCAAATAAACCTTTTAAAATGAATATCTAAATCATGATTAATCGATTATCAAAATACCCAACTAACCATATGTGTTTTGTATATTCATACCGAAAAATTAGCAAAATGAATGTTCTTTAACATCCAAAACAAATTCCATTTTCATCTCAATTTAATCCTCATTAAATCAAAACATCAACTAATTCATTATATTATTATCTTAACACATTAAAACAACAACATCTATGAATCAAAAATGGAACCCTAAAAAAAAAACAACTCACGGTTAAAAAAATGTTTCGGCCGAAAAAAAATACAGCAATTTTTTTTTTTTTTTTTTAAATTATACCAATCATTTAATGAAAACATATAAAATAATTTCATAGCCTAATGCTCTGATACCACTTGTGAATTATAACTATATGAATTTCTAGTCATGAATGAAATTGCATAATATAAAACAAGAGATTAAGAAATAACTTTCGGTCCTAGTAAAAGGCCTAAGAACAAATACCAAAGTAGGTATTCTCCTAATCGTTGCACCCAAGATGGTTCAAGAAATGCCTTCGTCGTGCTAGAACGAATACCCAAAAATTACTTCTAATTTTGTGTATATATTGATGATGAATATGAAGATGAATAAGAGAGTTAAAAATCAGAATTTTTCTCCTCTTTTCACCCTAGTGTGCCGTGAGAAATTCTCAACAATTAGGGTTTTATTTTTCTCCTTTTATTGCTCCCTTAGAGCCGTGTAAATCAAGAAGAGAATAAAAAACCTAGTTTCCTTATTTCTCTCAACCTAAATTAGGTAGTTATCATATCATTTAATATGTACAAAATGTAATATGTATTCTAATTATTACTAGTAATGGACCGTCACATAAACCGAGTAATGCCGGACCAATACACTATAATAATATCGTGTAATACATATCCGCCAACTTAAATATAACAGTTTACATTTAGTTTAGACCAACATTATATACATTGATTAAATATAACATTTTATATTCAATTACCAGCAAACATTATTTAATCGTTATTAAATAATCGTATCATCATCACATTGACTAACCTTTTAGTCAAATACATCGACTAACCTTTTAGTCATTCAATAAGGCATCAATATGATTATTTTCTCAAATAATCACATCTCTCAAACACATCCTTTAGGTGTGACATTTAGGGATCAGTTGATCACCGCCATCTGTATGACAATAACGTCAAACTTATCTAGCAAGCCAACCGTTATCGATAAACGTTAATCAACTGATTATAATACAAAGTATACCCTGTGAACCTTCGCTGTTATCACACTAACTGTGGAGGACACTAGCTCTAACAGAGTAGGTGTTTTGACCATAGAAATTTGGTGTTGCATTCCATGAAAATTCATGATTGTCATGTCTTTATGGAATGGTTACTTCTTGTTGCATTGAAACATTTTCTCCCGACGAATTCTTGGATTGCTTATAAATTGAAGGATCCTTTAATAATAGCTCTAGTAGGGGGTTCAAGTAACTGTGTGAGGACCTGGAGAAGATATTCTATCAATGGTTATAAATTTCGTGATTTTAAAGAGGGAGCTGTTGTTTCGAAATCTACTATAATCAATGGGGTTTGTGTGAGTTATACTGAAGGGTTGGACTACTACGGAACCCTTAATGAAGTAGTTGAGCTTTCTTATTATACCGAGCACATGATTTATAAGGTTATATTGTTTAAATGTGATTGGTTTGATAATTCCCCACGAGGAGTTAGTATCCATAAGGTATACGGACTTGTCGATATATACTTAAAAAAGAAATTTCGTGGACATAACCCATTCTTGGCAGCTTTTCAAGTCGATCAAGTGTTTTATGCTCATTATCTAACCACTAAGAAAGATAATCAATGGTCTGCAGTTTTTAAAATCAAGTCAAGATCGCATGTTGATGCTCCTGTTGACGAAATTGTCTTCCAAGAAGATGTGGTTGTCAGTAGTCAGTCAATTTCACCAATTTTGGCGAAAGAGACACAAGTGAGGATGAATATTAAGTGGTTGTTGAAAGGGGTGAAGGGAAGTATGACAAGGACATCAGTGAAGAAAAGGAAAAAGATGATGAAGATGAAGAAAGCCAAAAAGTGCAAAATGAAGAAGATGAGGAAGAAACCTGAATGCTTTTTTCAGATGAGGAAACTTTGTTGATTTGTAGTGATAATGATAGTAAGAGTCACTAGTTGTAATTCTAAATTAGTGATAATAAACTATTTGTACAAAAGTATGAATTTAGTCAAAATACTTTTAATCAAATTTGAAACTTTGCATTGTAATTCAGAAAGTTTTCTCAGGGTTTTATATACTGAACTACCTAACAATTTCCATTGTATATAGCTTTTACTTATGGCAGGTGGGTTTATAAACCGGCTCATAGGTAACACTAGTCCATCTCGTTTTGCTGATGAGGAGGACCACCACGAGCAGGAGCATGAGATAGGGCATTGGTAAGTGTCTTATATTTTATTACGGTTCTAGCCTTGGACTGTGACAACCCTCGCGAATGCGGAAATAAAACATACAAGCATGTGATTTAATTAGCGGAAATACGGTATTTTAAAAACTTTTATACATGCAAGATAAGTATACGAGGAGTGTCAAATTACAAACCAAAGTACGAAAAATACTACAACAAGAGACGTAGTCTCTCAAAAGGTTAACAATGTCAAAGTGATTAGCAACTAGCTAAAATATCGTCTAGAGGTGAAACTTCCAGGGACAACCCCCGCTAGCTCACACCCGAACCCAAAATATCGTTAGCAAAAAGCCATCCAAATCAAGCAACCTGTTTATCCATGAAAAACATGAACGCCACAGTCAGTGGGGAGTAACTCCGGGTTCTCCCAGCCATATCACATTAAACGAACATCAAAGAAAATACAAAAGTAGAAGCATGCATATATAGATAGACATGTGAAATACGATAAGGATAGATTGGCAATTCAATA
This sequence comes from Heliosperma pusillum, assembly GCA_022085475.1. Lineage (NCBI taxonomy): Eukaryota > Viridiplantae > Streptophyta > Magnoliopsida > Caryophyllales > Caryophyllaceae > Heliosperma > Heliosperma pusillum. The sequence continues at coordinate 38,493 of JAIUZE010004911.1, forward strand.
TATAAAGATAAAAGCATAAGGAGTACAAGTCCGAATCCATCATGTTAAACAAAGACTCGGGGAAGACACTCTTAGGCAACCGAATACGCTCACTAGGGCTTACATCTCACCGTTAGCGGTATAAGTTTGATAAGATTGAGACTCGACAAACAAACCATGCCAAGTCATGGTATGACCATGAATAATCAATCATGTAATCACCCATCCACACATAACAACACATTGACTACCTCTCTTACGGTAAATAAAACGCACTAGCACCGTGTACATGGCAAGTATGATTAAAAGGCATCCACGGGAGAAAAACATTCCCTGAACGCATACACGATTCAATTAATTTCGTATATGTAGACTAATTTCCTCCTGGTAGGACGACGATAATAATACGGATCCTAGTCTAAACCTGGCCAGACTCTCGGAATAACCATTTTCCGATTCGACAAGCGATGACATTTCGCATCCAAGACTCGGTCAATCAAAGACGCCGAGTACCCAAAATTCGGTAGAATAATTCTCGGAAGAGGCGGAAAAGAGCTCGAGCCACATAACAAGCAGTACGCTACATGCAAATAACACCACCTAGCAAGTACACAACATTTGACGGCCGGGTCGATCAACGCAAAGCGTTCGCCTCCCAACAACGTCGTTGTATGCCCACTAACACATGCAATTAAGCAGTAGGATACATCCCCGTTCCGACATTCCAGCCTTATGAACGTGGAGGTAGCCAAGGGAATGAGAGTACAAAGCACATGACAAAATAGTGCTCAAACCGTATCATTTGTAAAAACCGACTCAAAGTGCGACATAACAAAAACCGTCACAAAACATGTGATACAAGCGAATCAAATATCATATATTCAAAACATTAATATTATAAGTCACAACGTAAAATTATACGATAAACGAATCGAGCGAACTATCGTAAAATAAGAATTTAGGAAAATATAAGAAAACAAGTCAGCGTGTTACCGGCCGGTCTGTGGACCGGCGGCCGGTACCCCGGCTTGCGCTACAAGCATAACACAGAAACTCATAGAAAATGCAGCGTGTTCCAGGCCGGTCTGGGGGCCGCCGGCCGGGCACCCGGCCAGGAGCACCAATACACACAAAATCCAACTTTCACTACTGATGTGTTCCCAGCAAGTGGGCAGACCGGCGGCCGGGTACCTGGCTGGGAACCCCAGTTCACCCGAGAGCCTTCATTACTCATTCAATCATTTTCAGTTTTCATAATTCACTTCTATCAATTATCAACAATCAATAATCATCATCAACAATCATCAACTAACAACAATCATCATCAATAAGACAAATCCTAAGATTACTAATCGTATTTTAAATACTAATTTTAACATAGAAATTATGTAAAACACGTAAATGATATCGAGTAACCCTTCACCGTTACCTTTACGCGTCTTTAAACGATTTCTAAGCCTTCCTCCACTAGATAGTAATCTTTGTCGGGGTCTAAAAAGTCTCCACCTAAACAAAGACGACAAAAGATGAATATATTTCACCTTTGAGAAAGACGGATAAATTGAAAAGCGAGAAAGACGGTAATTTTATTACCAATACGGATAGAGGAAGCTAAGAGGGGAAGAATAAGACGAACTTACGTGAATTTGAGCGAGAATTGAGCGAGATATGACGAATCTTAGCTTGGAAAGATTATGGAAGATAGGGTTTTGGGTTTCTTAGAGAAGAAGGAAGTGTTTGAGTTGTGTGAGTTAGGTTAGGGTTAGGAAGGAGTATATGAAAGGTGAGTGGAAAAAGTCAAGAAAAGTCAAAGACGGCTTAAGACAGGATTCACTTGAAATCTCGCGAAAAATCCAATTACGTACTCGGAAATTCTTAATTTGACTCGGAAAATTAAATTCTAAATTAAAACTAAATTTCGCTGAAAAGTATCCGTAAAATATTTTCACTATAAAAATAGGGTACATTTACGGGTGTTACATGGACCACCACGAGCAGGAGCATGAGCAGGTTACGATGACGACTACGCAACAGAAGGGGACGCGGGTTATTCTTTCTCGCAATCCTGAGATAGGCCATTGGTATGTGTCTTATATATATAAAACGTTAATTATCGCTAACTTTAATTTATTATAACTTTTACGCTAACTTTTATTATAACTTTTATTATTGCGTTCGTTCTAATATGTATCTTTTTCAAGTGGGATTTCAAGCCGATCAAGCAATACGTTACTTGGTCTCTCATTCTTACCATCGGCCGGGAGTACTTCACTAAATGGAGTGAAGCGAGCCATTCCCAGCGTAGGCGGATGTACGAATACTTTCAGGTATATTTTATTACGGTTCTAGCTATTAAAAGTAATTGTTTTCATTCAAAACGTGATGATGTACAATTTTAGCAATTACTAACAAGTGGTTTACGATGAAATAGAATCATGTGAACTCGGTCAATCCGAACTACGACCTAAAGCCCGAATGGCAGAAACAGGTCACGAGGCGAATTACCTCACTTGTTGGTGGCCTCAAATATAGCAAAACAACGCCGGATTGGGTGCCTGAATCTTGGTGGGAAACCATTAGAAAAAGGGCCAAAAGCGATCCCGAATTTTCCAAGAAGTCCAACATAAAAAAGGTAAATAGACGGTCGGGTGGCGAGAAAGCTTTAGGCACCCATTCTCTAGGCCGGAAGAGTTGTTCCGATGCATTTAATAAATTGGTAAGTTCTTTATTTTTTCCTTCAAAAATTGCATATTATGAAGGATTATTATTGCCGATATATCACTTAATGTTTTTATACTACTTTCAGGTTGATCCTACGCCGTACAAGTTGTTTGAGAAAACAAAGAAAAACAAGAAGGGCGAGTGGGTTAATCCTAGAGCAGCTGAGACAAACGTAAGTTTGCCTAATTATTACTAAGGAGTGTTTTTTTGTTATATCCAACTTTAATACTATTTATTAGCTTTGTTTTGTTTTTATTAATTTATGTTTTTAATTATACAACTTTTTTTTTTGTTTTTTCATGAAACTTACATCGAGGAGAAGTCGAGGCTATTCGGGATGGGAGACAAGGGGAAAGAAGTGTGGTATGATCCACCTTGCAACAAAAGTGCACGCGCATCTTTCTCCTACAATCCTAGTGATTACACTCGATTCGCAAGTGAAAATGCTCAATTGAAGTAGCAATTGATTGCATTTGCGAATGAACGAGAAAATGAGCGATCTGCCCGACTTGTCAATGAAGCGCAATTACGGGCCAATCAACAACAACTGGAGAGCCAAGCCAAGCAAATGGCTGCCATGCAAGCGGCGTTGATGGTGTTTCTTCCCCCGGGATCGTGCCATTTCCCTCCTCCACGTCCAAGAGACGACAACGCGAACGACGGGCACGGCTTTAAACGGGGTTCCGTTACCCCCTTAGGTTAGTAATTTATAATCTACTTAAGTTAGTGGTTATGTCAAAGACATTAGTTTTGTCTAAATTAGTGAATCAGTTGAATTTGTAAGTTTGTAAGAAAGTTGTATGAATTTGTTTAACTTTTTATGTATGAATTTGTTTAACTTTTGTCTAAGTTAATGAATCGGTCGACGTGAGTATGAAATACTGCTTTGCGGTCGACAAATGTATTTTCTGTATTGCATGTTTTGTTCAAATTTTCACCCTTTAAAACAATGCAAAATACGCATTGTGGCTGGACTACAGGCTGCTGTTTCCAGCCACTGCTACATTGACTACTGACGGAGATTTCGTCAGTAAAGTCCAGATAATATTCACTTTACTGACGGAAATTCCGTCAGTACAGTCAGTAAATATTAACTTAAAGTCAAGCTAATATTGACTGTACTAACGGAAATTCCGTCAGTTTAGTCAATATTATCTTGACTTTACTAACGGAATTTCCGTCAGTACATACAATATTAGCTTGACTTTGACCTTAACTTGTTCGACGAATTATCCATCAGTAAACCGTCAGTAAATGTTTTTACTGACGGAAAATCCGTCAGAAGGCATATTCTTGTTACCATTTGAAGTGACGCACGCTACTGAGGGAATTTCCGTCAGTAATTGACTTTACTGACGGAATTTTGGTGTTTCTGACAGATTATTTCCGTCCGTTTCCCGAGTTCGTTTTGTAGTGTGATTATGTACATGTAAGCTGACCGTTGTATTTGTTTTATCTACCATGACCCATACGATATTTCTGGCGTACGACGAGTAGACTTGAGCATGTGATGATGATGATTTGTGATGGATTCATGTTGGTTGGATGCACGGGCTTGAACGTGATTAGCGTCATCACTTGCCGTGTCTTATATTTTAGCTGGACTTGACTTGTATTGGTTTTGTTAGACTAAGTTTGTAGACTTGTTTGTTAACATCTTTGAGAATTTTGTAAATTTTGTTGACTTTTGTTTTATCTTATATTAAACTTGTTGAGACTCAATCTATTACATCTTACTCTCACAAAACCGAGGCGTAGCACTCCCTAATGCACAGAAGGTCTTGGGTAAAGGATATGGGTAAGGCGGGGTGTTATAAAATAGTATCCGAACGACGATCTTGAACCTAAACCAATGAACCTAATGAACTTAGGTGTCTAATTAAATGGACCCGGGGTGATTTGATTGGAGCCAATTTGCAAAAATAAGGGAGACGTCCCAAATGGCGTTACAGCCCTCTCATTCTCTAACCAGTAACTTAACATGGGTAGATATAGAATAGGAAACGATGTGATCAATTTCTTGTGCTGATGTGACGATATTGTTGTGTAAAATTTTCTAATACTTGTTGATGATGTCGGAACTTGAAATGATAAGGAAATATAGTAGGATGAGACTGGAGTTCTGATAAGCGATATTTTGTAGTAATTTATCCCCCGATTTAGCTCGATTTCTATATGATTTATGCACTTTGTTGAGTGATTAACGAGCTAATATTGCTATTCTACTTCTTTTGCGTACTTTGTGTCGTTTTATAGAAAATGAAGCGGTTTTGCTATATTTTATTACTTTATGGAGCAAAGGCACTAGAATACAAGTTTAGGAGGAACCGATGATAGCAATTTCACGATTTGACTATGATTCCGCTACATCCTTCCTCAAGTGGACTCATCTTGGACTTTGTTTCTCAAAGGAAAACATCAACCCAAGTCAAAGGAAGACTAGCCCAAGCCCAATTACGTGTTGCATTGACCAAGACCAAGGCATAGGATTCCGTGCCCAAAGAAGAAATTGGAAGAGACGAAAAAAATCCATCGGGGTTACATACCCGATCGGATTTACACATACCCGATCGGGTCTGTCTGCTGATGAACGTCTTTTGGCTCTTCTTCTATCAAGCTTTAATGGAGTGTTTTATGGCTTTGTCTAGGGTATGAATTTGGACGAAACACAGCAGCTATGCAGCCCTATTAAAGCCAAGGATCAACACAACAATCAACACACAATTAGCATACAATTTAGAAGAGAATAACACAACACAACATTACATACAAGTTTTAGATTGTAGTTTATAGTTTATGCAATCTTAGACTACTTTTATAGCAATTTCCAAGTACTTTTCTAGTGTTTCTATAAGCATTTGTCATTATATTGGGTTGGATATTTGTTCTTTGCTTTCTTTCTTATATAATTTGCATTCCAATCTCGGTAATTTTCTATCCTTTATTTACGCAATTTCCGACATCATTGTTCTCTCTTTATAGTATTTATGTTAGTTGTATTGTTTTCATCATACTAAGTTCATGAATTATAATCTCATTAGTCTTGTTTTTATATTATTGTTGGTAGGAAATCCATATAAAAATAATCTAGTCAAAACCAAAATATCGTTTAACATATCATATTTGATTTTGCCTAATCATATAATAATAATCGTCATAAAATTCATCATTAGAATCACTACTTATATAATCACCTTAATCATTCTAGCACTTTTATTTCGTAGTTTAATTTTGCTCATCATTTTCCTCTTAATTTATTTAATCATATAAATTGAATATAGTAATGTAAGATCATCATTATGTAAATACAATAAATAAAATTGGAATATTGAAATGATTTGCTAGTTAAAATGAATTAAAAGAAAAGTCGATACCAATAGAACCACCTAGTTTGTTTCTTCCTTTGGTCGTGTCAAATTCTATAACTTTGTTTAGTGGCCATAAACAATTGTTTGTATTAGTCAATTTCTGTCTTCGAAGCGAGAGTTGGGATGGGAATTAGGACTACTAATAGGGGTTTAGTGACCTAACCAGGCTGAGAGGACGTTAGGACCCATTAAAAAGTCTGTACGAATCCGAGAGGAATATACCGCTACAAGGCTTAGACAATCGTAGTAATTCTAATGTTGGTATCAATAAAGCTTTTAAATCATTTGACATGAATTTCTAATCCTCTATATCAATTTGATTAGATAGTTTATTTTATCGTTTTAGTTAGTTTATTTTACCGTCATTTTATTAACGTTCTTATATAGTTTATTTTATTGTCGTTTGCTAGTTTATTAATTTAGTTAGGTAGCTTTTCAATATTGTCATATTAGTTATCGTTCTTAGTTAGATTTAATTATCGTCACCTTTTCTTTCCGTCAATTAGATTAGATTTATTTTTATTGCAATTTGCATACTCGTCATTTAAATATCGTCATTACATACTTGTCATTTTATTTCATGTTAGTAGTTTAGACAATCACCCCAAATGAATCGAACTTAAATGAAAATCACCTCATAGCAATTCATAGTTAACACGTACTCCCTGAGGATCGATCCCTACTTCCCTAATTGCATTCCTTATGTTTTTAGCCTAAGTGTGGGTAATTATTTTTGTATCGGGACTGCGACAGAACCGGTGAAATTTTGGCGCCGTTGCCGGGGAGCACGGTTTTGTTTATCTATGTATTGCAGATTTTTGTTTAATATTCTACCCTTTTTAGGTGCAACCGTACCTTAAATCATTACTAACTTTCCTTTTTGTGTTTTTCTTTTAGGTTGACAAAAATGGTGCGAACAAAAGAAGATCCTAATTTCTGGGTTTTTGAACTTGCCAATGGGATTTTAAGGGTCCATATCACTCTAATTGCTCTCATTGAAGGAAACCAATTCAGTGGCGAGCCAAATGAAAACCCAGCACACCATATTCAAACCTTTTGTGAGTTGTGTCAAACTTTTATGAGGGAGGGGATCACCCAAAACCAAATCAAAGAAACTCTCTTTCCTTTATCACTAAAGAGAGAAGCAAAATGGTGGTTCACCCGTCGTCTAAAGGATGCCACAAAACCAATGGAGTGGGAAGAGATCGTTATAGCTTTCCATCGTAGGTTTAAACCTCAATCCACCACGTCAAACCTATCTAGTAATTCACAAAAAGAAAGTGGGGAAGGTTCCCAAAGTAATGGGGGAGAGCGAAAGAAATGCCGAGTGGAAACCTCAAGTGATGTTGACACTACCATTTCCTTAGCCTGTCCCGTTCCATCAAATGAAACCACCCCAAGAAGCACTTTATATCGTCCAAAAGCTTTAAACCCGTTTACCTCATTAACAACCCCTTGTGAACTTTGTGGAGGAATAGGGCATGTACCTCAAAGATGTGGGAATAAACTCACACCATTAAACCCCTTTCACCAACAATTTTGCCAAACGCAACTTACTAATAAACCTCATACCATTCCGTACTCATCCTTTCAAAATGATCAAGCAATAGCAAAAGTAGGCTCCAATATGAGGGAAGTGATCCAAGCACAACATAACATGTACTCATACTTCTTTTCTACAATATGCTCACTCAAATCAACCATCATGTCTCTCCAAAAGAGAGTAGAAGATTTGACCCCGTCGAGTTCAAGCCAAACCACCCAAGAAAGTGAAGAACCGTTAATAGTCACAATCGACATAATTAGTGACAAACCTTTTGATAATCCTTTTGGGAATGGAAAGAGTAAGGAGCCCATCCATAGGTTACCCCACGAACTTTGCAATAATCCTTCATTATCCAAACCAACCCGAGCCCCTACACAAGAGGAGACATCCCGTCTCGAATCTTTGATCATGACTTTGATAAGAGCTCAAGGGTAGTTAGAAGAAAGAGTTGGAGAAGCAACGTTGGCAAACGACAAAGCTTTTTCAAAATTGGAGGCAAGGATTGGTTAGACATTGCAAGAAGTAGAAAAAACCGAAGATTTTCCCAAGGAACCTTCCCTTGTAGAAGGGAAGATTATTGATGCGAGTCGTTATACACCAAAAATAAAAGCCTAAGTCTACTAACTAAAGAAGATAGCGGAAGTAGGGTCGATCTCCACAGGGAGGAAATTAACTAACTATAATCTAAGTCTGTCAGTCACAGTCTGGGGGTTTTGATTTGGTTTTAAACTAAACTAAATAAGATTTAAGGGAAGAGAAATAAAGGTAGAGGTTAACCCGAAATAAATCTGATAAAGGAAAAATATACTAGGATTCGGTCTGCTGCAATATCGGCATCTACGGGTCAACTAAGTCAGTCAATCTATCAATGAGATGGGCAATGGTTTTCTCCTCTCGGTCTTAAACCACCCTAGGGATTTTCCTAATTAACTCTCGCCCTCTTAGGAGTCACCTATCGATTCTCAGCAAGCCTTTCCCTTCCAATCTCTCGATCCAGGTCGGGGTTAACTACCTAGCTAGTCTCCTGCGTGCACTCATTCTCGATCCAGGTCGGGGTTAACTACCTAGCTAGTCTCTTGCGTACACTCATTCCTTTGATCGAGGCCTTTATTCGAGAATATCAGTCGATCGAGGACTTCATCCTCTCGATCAACCAATTCTTCAACAGCTACCCCTCAATCGAGCAGATGACAGCTCGATCGAGGTCTTCTCTAGCAACAAATCCTCTCGATCGAGTAGAGAGTCACTCGATCGAGTCTTCTTCATCAGTACTCCCCTCGATCGACCAAAGATATGGTTGATCGAGGTCCTCTGGCCTAGCATATAGTGTTGGTCATGGTTTTGGACTTGATTGTGAGCGGTTTCGCGCTTCCCCATGCAAGAGCTCCTGTTCCGTTCCCTCCATTCTCTTAAATGCATGCAAAGTGGACCGTTTCGGCTCGGTTTTCGCTACTACGCAGCTTGTACCTACAAAATGGTAATGAAAGTACAAAGTAGCCAAAGAGGGGCATATGGTGACGTAATATCACCTAAACGACATAGAAATGCGTGCATAAATGGACTAAAAAGCCTATATAAAATACACGCATCAAACTTCCCCAAACCAAACCTTTACTTGTCCTCAAGCAAACTAAATGCAGCTATATGGAACTAAATGAACCAAGGGGAATGGAGTAAGTCTCAGAGCTAGCTACAAGTCAATGCTAAACCATTCAATGCACTCATTCAATCGCTACAAAGCTTAATACAAAAGTGAACGAATTTATACAATCTTGGAAATAAATTAGACTTTCGACCCTGCAAGACTCAACCAAATTCGGACTCTAACGGGTCACTCTTCTCTCAACAAGAAAATGGTAAGTCAATATGAAAGATGATTCAAGCACCGTACACACGCATAACCACCGTTCAAGGACTATCACGTGCCAAACATTTGCAAAAATATGGATATGTGAGGCTAATTGGTAAGAAGGGGCATAACAATTAATGGAAATGTGAGGGTAAATAGCCAAGCTAGTTCCTAACAAGACCGTAATAGAACTCGTTCCATTTTTCCAACTATCAAAAACTAAACTCGATGCCTTAACATATCTAGGCATATACAACACAAATCCCATAAAACACCTCGGCAAATAATAATAATCATAGGAGGTGTAAATAACAAAAACTTCAGCCAATTATTGTTTCTCATTATATTTTTTTTCATTTTTCATTTTCTTTCTTTTTTTTTTCTTTCTTGGCTGATCGAGGGAAAACCCCCTCGATCGAGTCAAATAAGTCACTCGATCGAGGAAACATACAGCAAAATCTGCTTGATCGAGCTAAAAGCTGCTCGATCGAGGTACTATTCATCACTTCTCTTCTTTTTCTCGCAAATACCCACTCCAGTCAATGAAAACGAGTCAAAAACTGACACAACAGTAAAACATACCTCGACTACTAAACTAGCTCGGCAAAGGTAGGCTCAGTTTAGAATGTAGTTAAGGGCAACAGGCAGATATGACTTTATGTGGAGTTAATGGGGTAAAATGAGGAAAAGGAAGATGCAAATATTCTCAAAACACGTAATACCGACCACAAACCCAATGCGTGCAGGTAATAAGAAATCAAAGTTCATATACAAGCAAATGACAAGAGATGTGGGGAGTAACTACTCTCATTCCTAGATGAACTGGTCATAAATGTCACCAGTTATAGGCTCTAAAACTCAGAATATATAAGTAGTTTGCCAAAATGTTGAGTCAAGTCTAATAGTCAAATTTAAAGTCCAAGACAAAATTCAATAGTTCACTACTTCGATTTTACTAAGTAAGTCAAGAATGGTGCAAGGAATAGCATAAAATAGACTTGTAGTGCAATTTCATCACGAACAAGACTCCAATCCGACTTGACTATATGCAAAAATAAATTTGATATTTTTGATTTTTTCAAATTATTTCTAATTAACATGAATTGTAAACGTGAATGCAATACAAAACCAAATGCAGACGCAAAAGGATGCAAAACACCTCCCCAAACTAAAACAGACAATGTCCTCATTGGCTACAGCACACCAGCATATAGGGAAAGGGAAACACAACCTAATTCATGTTCCTAAGGAATGAAATAAATACAAAGAACGGAAAAAATAAACAGAAAAACTCACAAAACAACAGCTTCCCCAAACCAGCATCAAACTGGGGTGCCTTGACCTTTAGCAATTGATTTCCGCTTCTTTTTCCTGCAAATACGATACCCAAAAAATACCAAAAAATGTCTAACAGGAAAAGTAAATTGTTTATCTAAACTACGGATTATAACGTATCGTCTATTTTAAGTAAATAGTCTAATTGTCTAACGAAAACGCAATAAATTGTTATTTACAAATTGCACGGGGTTGCAAACCCGGCTAATAACCAAATAATTTTGTGACAAGGCCACCGTCAGGCCTTTGACTTGCGGAATTACCCTCAGCTGTGGTAATTTCCGACTTCTTTTTCCACACATACGATCTTTTCTTGGAGTCTAGCTCCACTTCCGAATCACTCGAATATGTGCGAACTCCTTTGTCCTTCTTGGACTTCTTCTTGATACCATCACACGAACATGGCTCTCCCTTCTTCAGCTCCAATGCTGCCGATCTATTATCTGTAAGACAACACACAACAACGCGTTCCTCCAATTCGCTCCCAAGCTGGGGCGGAGGTGTTACGGTAGCAATAGGAGTATCACAAACAGGAGCTATAGGCTCGATAGGAACCGAAGCTTTGTCATGCATAAACAAATCAGGTGTGATGTCTGCTAAGGGAAGCGCGTGACATAGTGAAACAAGCATGGGACCTTTACTAGCACAAGACAGAGTGAAAACTAGGTTCTCCCCACCTATCTGAAAAGTTAATGTCCGTAACCCGACATCAATAACCGCTTGCGTAGTATGGAAGAACGGTCTTCCTAAAATGATGGGAGTGTGAGAATCCTCAGGTATGTCCAATACTATGAAGTCGACCGGGATAAAGAATCTCCCTATTTGCACAGGTACATCCTCTATGACTCCTAAAGGTCGGTACAAGGTCATATCTGCCATTTGCACCGTCATGTTGGTACACTGAAGCTTGGTGAAGCCTAACCGTTTGGTTAAAGACAAAGGTAAGACGCTAACACTAGCTGCTAGGTCACATAACGCATTATCTATAAGATAGGTACCTATATGACACGGTATGGAAAAGCTACCTGGGTCAGACAGTTTAGGTGGGCATATGTTCTGGAGGAACGCGGAGCATTCCTCCGTCAAAGCTACAGTCTCAACAATATCGACTGACCTCTTACGTAAAAGAATTTCACGCATAAATTTCAAGTAAGAGGGTACCTTTAATAAGAGGTCTGCAAATGGAACATTCACCTTAAGATCGCGTACAATGTCAGCGAACCGAACAAATTCCTTCTCGACCTTAGCCTTCTTCAACCGACCGGGAAACGGAACTGGAACGTCAGGTGATCCACGCTGCGTATCCTTGACAATCGCGTTGTTAATCATCCGCTTGCTTAACCCCTTCGATCGAGCTTCTCGCTCATTAGGACCCATCTATCGAGTATCGATGTCACTCGATCGATCATTCTTGGAACTCAAACTGCTCGATCGAGCAGCATCATCATTCAAAGTACTCGATCGATCAACTGAACCTTCTCGATCGAGCTTCTGTCTTTCTGATTCACTCGATCGAGGAATAGCAACCTCTCGATCGAGTGAATTTCCCTTCAAATCATTCGATTGACTAGAATAAACTCCTCGATCGATCACAATATCAGCATCAGCCTTCAAAACATTGGAATGCGCACCAGAGATATCAGCAACGGTACCAGCAGGACTGTCATAAGCGAGACCGCTTTGCAGAGTGATCATGTTCAGTGTCTCCTTTTTCTTATCGGTCTGGGACGGTAACTGGCCAGGTTGCCTAATCGATCTAGCTCCCGCCAACTGAGCAATCTGCGACTCCAAGAGTTTAATGGTAGCATTCGTTGCTTGATCAAATTTGCTCAATTGGGTAGCTAAAGCTTGTATCATCGACTTTAGCTCTCTAACTCCTCCAGATGAGGAACTAGCTTGTTGTGAAGACTGGATTTTTTGGAATCCTTGCTTATGCGGCGGTTGATAAGTTGGCTGCTGTGGTAGAGTAGTAGGATTTAAGACATTCTGGCTCGTCCATCTCAAGTTGGGATGGATATTCCCCTGATTATAGTAACCACCTCCTTGACGATATTCTTGAAAGGAACAAACTTGCTCCTTTTCTGCAAGACAATCTACAGCCGTGTGACCAGTTTTGCCACACCTTTCACAAGTGATCACTTGATCTCGCTGCAGCAAATGAACCGTCTGCTGGTTATCTGCAGCCTGCTTCTCCTATTTGTCAAGTCTGGCATTCAGTTTATCAAATTTAGCATCCAGACCGTCAGAATCAACACTAGCTACTGTCCGTGTACCACTTCGCGGATTACCATATTCAGCACAGTGGGTTGTCATCTCCTCAATCAATTTCCAACCCTTATCATCATCTATCTCCTTCTGGAATCTCCCGTTCGCTGCGGCATCTAAGATAGCTCGATGATCATCATACAACCCGTTGTAAAACTGGTTACATAGAAACCACTGTTCGAACCCATGGTGAGGAACAGACCTCACTAGCGTCTTAAATCGATCGCAGGACTCGTAGAGATTTTCATGAACTGTCTGCTTGAAATTTGTAATCTGACCCCTCAAAGCATTCATCCTCTGTGGTGGAAAATACTTCATGTAGAAGGCCAGTGCAAGTGTAGTCCAGTCAGTAATGCCAAGTTCTTCTCTATTCAGATTCTTCAACCAATCTTTGGCATTGTCGGTAAGAGAAAATGGGAATAAGACCTCCTTGATCTTGTCTTGTGTCACCCCTTTAGAAACTGGAATAGAAGAGCAGTAATCAGCAAAAGTCTCCATATGCTTTCTCGGATCTTCCCCAGCCACACCCCTATACTTGTCCTGCTGAACAAGCTTGATATAAGATGGACAAAGATCACAAGAAGTTCCATCTTTGTCCGTTGCAAGTTTGAATCCCTGAGGTATACATGCAGCGGTGGGCTTAGAGTGACAAGCAATGTTAGGCATCTTCGCTGGTACGGTAGTCTCAACAGTCGAATCTTCCTCGAAAATAAAACTGTCAAAGACGGAGTCAGAAGTACTAAAGTCTTCCTCCTGAACAGACTTATCTAACCCTCTCTTTCTGCGTAAGAAGGTTCTTTTGGGCTCTGGATCAGCTTCCACTAACTCGAGCTTTTGGGACCTGCGCATACACAACTATAGAGAGAAAAATAAGATCAGTCTTAAGGAATTAGAAATTCCTTTAGACGAGACAGAAATAAATAAACAGAAAATTAAATTGCCTCCCGGGCAACGGCGCCAAAATTTGATGCGAGTCATTATACACCAAAAATAAAAGCCTAAGTCTACTAACTAAAGAAGATAGCGGAAGTAGGGTCGATCTCCACAGGGAGGAAATTAACTAACTGTAATTTAAGTTTGTCAGTCACAGTCTGGGGGTTTTGATTTGGTTTTAAACTAAACTAAATAAGATTTAAGGGAAGAGAAATAAAGGTAGAGGTTAAGATGAAATAAATCAGATAAAGGAAAAATATGCTAGGATTCGGTCTGCTGCAATATCGGCATCTACGGGTCAACTAATTCAGTCAATCTATCAATGAGAAGGGCAAGGGTTTTCTCCTCTCGGTCTCAAACCACCCTAGGGATTTTCCTAATTAACTCTCGCCCACTTAGGAGTCACCTATCAATTCCAAGCAAGCCTTTCTCTTCCAATCTCTCGATCCAGGTCGGGGTTAACTACATAGCTAGTCTCCTGCGTGCACTCATTCGACTAACCTCAATTATATTGCTTAGAACGATTCTCATATTCAAGATTAACTAATATACTTTATCTTATCATGCCTTTATTACATATTTCCTCATCCTAACATATAAGGGAATTAGCTACTCGATCATACTATTAATGATGCTAGCAATAAAGACGATTGAATATATTACATTAGACATCATATAATCGTAATTAACAAGTATAAAGAACAATAACGCAACAATTAAGAAAGGTAAAACAGTAATTAAGACTAGAACAAAGATTAAGAATAAAGGAGAGAGAAGAGTTTACAATCTTAGCAAATCCGGCGTAAAGAACAAATCCGCGTCGATAATAAACCGGAATGTAAACTTAAAGATTAAGAAAGTTCAGAAAATAATGGTGAATGATATGTGTCTGCTAGGTAGTTGACGATAAACATTAATGACGAACTAAGAGTCTTATATAAAGCATAACACGACTTCTAACCTAATTAGTCTACGGACTTAAGGCCCGTGACAGATTTCACTCGATCGAGGGAAAATCCCCTTCGATCGAGGCCTTTATTCGAGAATATCAGTCGATCGAGGACTTCATCCTCTCGATCGACCAATTCTTCAACAACTACCCCTCGATCGACCAGATGACAGCTCGATCGGGGTCTTCTCTAGCAACAAATCTTCTCGATCGAGTAGAGAGTCACTCGATCGAGTCTTCTTCATCAGTACTCCTCTCGATCGACCAAAGATATGGTCGATCGAGGTCCTCTGGCCTAGCATATAGTGTTGGTCGTGGCTTTGGACTTGATTGTGAGCAGTTTCACGCTTTCCCATGCAAGAGCTTCTGTTCCGTTCCTTCCATTCTCCTAAATGCATGCAAAGTGGACTGTTTTGGCTCGGCTTCCGCTACTACGCAGCTTGTACCTACAAAATGGTAATGAAAGTACAAAGTAGCCAAATAGGGCATATAGTGACATAATATCACCTAAATGACATAGAAATGCGTGCATAAATGGACTAAAAAGTCTATATAAAATACACGCATCAATTATCATTCTTACAAAGCTTAAAGATCCAGGTTGTTTTAAGATTTCTTTCACAATGAGTCTTCGTAAGGTTAGAAATGCATTATGTGACTTAGGGGCCGCTATTACTGTCATGCCCTTTTTCTTCTATCATGATCATTGCCCAATGCAAACGAAGATTACAAACACTAGCCTTCAATTGGCCGATGGAACTATGCATACTCCAGCAGGAATTGTGGAAGATGTCCCCATTAGGATTGGATACTTCCTTGTTCCCGTTGATTTTTATGTAATCTTTTGAAAGAAGGGTAGAGACGACTATATTATATTAGGAAGACCTTTCCTAAATACGGTTGGGGCATGTATCGACGTGCAAGGAGAAAAGATTACTTTTGAAATGGATGGATCACGTGCCACTTTTGATAGAAAAGGGAATGTAACGAGTGTACGAGATGGTGACCTCAAAGCATTCAAAGCTTCGGAAGTATATTTGGATGCGATTGCTATGGATGTTGGCAAGGGTTATAAATGAAAAACTCAAGGACGAAATCAAGGTATTAAGAGCTCATATCCCTTCACAAGGCTTAAGGAGGGATAGAAATTCAAAGTCTAGCATGACTTAAAAATGCGCTTGTCGGGAGGCAACCCGTCTTTCTCTTTACTTTCTTTTTATGCATTCTTTATTCCCCTAAATAGAAAATGTTTGATAATTTTGTTTTGGACTATTTGGACACTTTCTTTTTGGATTTTTGGGTTGTAATAGCTAGGAAACAATTTTCGTTTTACTTGTTATTTACATTTTTAGAAATGCATGCTTAGTTGATAGTTTTTCGTACTAAGAACTGGAGGACCTATTGAGACAAAAAGGAGCTACCCTTGGCCCATGCTGCCAAGTCCATTAAGGTTAGTAAGTATGATTCAAGGCCATAGCCAAAAGGTAAGAGCAAGTAAGAAAGAAAAAAGAAACAAAATCCGGATCATCACACTTCCCCGATCGGATTCATGTATACCCGATCGGGTAAGTTGCCTGTTTCGTGTTTTATCTTATTTTCTTCTATAAAACCAACATACTACCTTTGCTTGCTGCCATATTCCCGTGTTCTTCATCCTTCAAAGGTCAAAATCTCTCAAAAACCTTCATTTCTTAGTCTTTTCTTGCAAAGTTTGTCACCATAGTTCATCCAAGGCAACATCTAAGCATTATCAAGTAAGTTAATTCCACTTTAGTTACTTTAATATCTCTATTTTTCAGAAATCCAACATGAACAAACCCTAATCCAAATTTGGGGGTTTTTAATTCCACTTGAAAAACATGTTTCAATTGGATTTCTAATGCCTCTTACATGATATAGAGTGAATGTTAGTGATTAATTTGTAAGCTTACTATGTTTTGAATGCTCATATGCCAATTAGGATACTCATCTCTACTTTATGCTAAACACTCATGCTTAATGGTAGTATAATGCTTGAATTCATGCTTTATACTTTGAACTTATGCTCTTATTGTGTTGTTTTAGCATTAGTATCTTTAAGTAGTGCCCAAAACTCACGATTCAAGTGTAATGTTGCTCAAAATCTTAGTGAAATATTGTTATGCTTAAAACCATCAATTTGTGCTCAAAAGTAGCATGATAATGTTTCACTTATGTTGTTATACTTGCATGGGAGTAGTTACTCCCCACATCTCGTGTCATTTGCTTGTATATGAACTTTGATTTCTTATTGTCTGCACGCATTGGGTTTGTGGTCGGTATTACGTGTTTTGAGAATATTTGCATCTCCCTTTTCCTCATTTTACCCCATTAACTCCACATAAAGCCATATCTGCCTGTTGCCCTTAACTACATCCCAAACTGAGCCTACCTTTGCCGAGCTAGTTTAGTAGTCGAGGTATATTTTACCGAAGTGTCAGCTTTTGGCTCGTTTTCATTGATTGGAGTGGGTTTTTTGTGAGAAAAAGAAGAGAAGTGCTTAATAGTGCCTCGATCGAGCAACTTGTAGCTCGATCGAGCAGATTCTGTTATTTGTTGCCTCGATCGAGTGACATATTCCACTCGATCGAGAGGTTTTTCCTCAATCAGCCAAGAAAGAAAAAAGAAAAAAAGAAAGAAAAAAAATGAAAAATATGATGAGAAAAATAATTGGCTGAAGTTTCTGTTATCTACACCCCCTATGCGTATCATTATTATTTGTCGAGGTGTTATATGGGATTCGTGTTGTTGATGGCTAGATTTGTTGAGGCATCGAGCTTAATTTTTGATAGTTGGAAGAATGGCACGAGCTCTATTACGGTCTTGTTAGGAACTAGCTTGGCTATTCACCCTCATATTTCCATTAATTGTTTTGCCCCTTCTTACCAATTAGTCTCACATATCCATACTTTTGCAAATGTTCGGCACGTGATTGTCCTTGAACGGTGGTTATGCGTGTGTACGGTGCTTGAATCATCTTTCATATTAGTTAGAAATGCATGTTGTGTCGGTCATAGTCTAGGTGAGTGACTATATTTTCTTCTCTCTTTCTTATACATATTTACTTACCATTTGCTTGATGAGAGAAGAGTGATCCGTGAGAGTCCGAACTTGGATGAGTCTTGCAAGGTCGAAAGTCTAATTTATTTCCAAGATTGTATAAATTCGTTCACTTTCGTATTAAGCTTTGTAGCGATTGAATGAGTGCATTGAATGGTTTAGCATTGACTTGTAGCTAGCTCTGAGACTTACTCCATTCCCCTTGGTTCATTTAGTTCCATATAGCTGCATTTAGTTTGCTTGAGGACAAGTAAAGGTTTGGTTTGGGGAAGTTTGATGCGTGTATTTTATATAGTTTTTTTAGTCCATTTATGCACGCATTTCTATGTCGTTTAGGTGATATTACGTCACCATATGCCCCTCTTTGGCTACTTTGTACTTTCATTACCATTTTGTAGGTACAAGCTGCGTAGTAGCGAAAACCGAGCCGAAACGGTCCACTTTGCATGCATTTAAGAGAATGGAGGGAACGGAACAGGAGCTCTTGCATGGGGAAGCGCGAAACCGCTCACAATCAAGCCCAAAGTCACGACTAATACTATGTGCTATGCCAGAAGACCTCGATTGACTAGATATGTGATCGATCGAGGAGAGTTGAAGGAAGGAAGACTCGATCGAGCTATATCTTTGCTTGATCGAGTGGGAGCTGTAGACAAGTTGGTCGATCGAGAGGGTGAAGTCCTCGATTAACTGATTTCCTCAAATAAAGACCTCGATCGAAGGGTATTTTCCCTCGATCGAGTGGATCCTATCACAGGCCTTAAGACCGTAGCTTAATTAGGGTTTAGAGTCGTGTTATGCAATATATAAGACTCTTATTTACATCATTCAGGAATCATCGATTATCATTAATCTTTCACCATTAGTTTCTGAACTTTATTAATCCTTTAGTTTACATTCGGGTTTATCGACGTTGATTTGTTCTTTACCCCGGATTGCTAAGATTGTAAACTCTTTTCTCTCTTTTATTCTTAACCTTTGTTTTAGTCTTAATTACTGTTTACCTTTCTTAACTGCTGTGTTATTGTTCATGCTTGTTAATTACGATTTTATTATGTCCAACGTCATATATTCAATCGTTTGTATTGCTAGCATCGTTAATATCATGAGTAGCTAATTCCCTTGTATGTTAGGATGAGGAAAACTGTAGTAGAGGCATGTTAGGATAGACTATTTTAGTTCGTCTTGAATATGAGAATCAGTCTAAGCAATTTAATTGAGGTTAGTCGAATGAGTGCACACAGGAGACTGGCTAGTTAGTTAACCCCGACCTGGATCGAAATATTGGAAGGGAAAGGCTTGCTTAGAATTGATAGGTGACTCCTAAGAGGACGAGAGTTAATTAGGAAAATCCCTAGGGTGGTTTGAGACCGAGAGGAGAAAACCACTGCCCTTCTCATTGATAGATTGACTGACTTAGTTGACCCGTAGATGCCGATATTGCAGTGGACCGAATCCTAGCATATTCTTTCTTTATCTGATTTATTCCATATTAATTTCTACCTTTATTTGTGACAACCCTCGCGAATGCGGAAAGATAAAACATACAAGCATGTGAATTATATAGCGGAAATGGTAGTTTTTAAAAACTTTTATACATGCAAGTTAAATAAAACGAGGAGTGTCAAAATATTACAACTAAGTGCGGAAAATAACAAGGAGACGGAGTCTCTCAAAATGTTAACAAAGAACAAGGGTTTAGCAAATAAGCTAAAATCGTCTAGAGGTTAATCTTCCAGGGACAACGCCCGCTAGCTCACACCCGAACCCCAAAATATCATATCCAAAAAGTCAATCCATGCAAGCAACCTGTTCATTCATGAAAAACATGAACGCCACAGTCAGTGGTGAGTAACTCCGGGTTCTCCCAGCCATATCACCTTTAACGTACATATAAGGAAATACAAAAGTAGAGCATGCATAAATATATATACATGTGAGTTGCGATAAGAATAGATAGGCAATTCTATAGAGAATGATAAGATCATGTGGAAATCAAATCCGTAACCATCATGTTATTCAAAGACTCGGGAAAGACACTCTTAGGCAACCGAATACGCTCACTAGGGCTTGCATCTCACCGTTAGCGGTATAAGATTGATAAGATTGAGACTCGACAGACAAACCCAGTCAAGTCATGCGATGATCACAATAAATACAACATATTATCATCCATTCACGAACCAAGACATTGACGGTGTCCAATCATGCAATGACCATGAACTATATCATGAAGTCACGCATTCAAGAACGACACAAGACGACAATTCTCACGGTAAATGAAACGCACTAGCATCGTGTCCCAGCAAGAATGATTAAAGGCATCCACGGGATCACATTTCCCTGAACTCATACGCGATGCTTACATTTCGCCTATGTAGACTATTTTCCTCCTGGTAGCACGACGATAATAATACGGTCCTAGTCTAAACCTGGCCAGGATCTCGGAATTACGTTTTTCGATTCGACATGCGATAAACGTTTCGCATCCAAGACTCGGGCTTATAATATATATGCCGAGTACCCCAAATTCGGTAGATCAATTCACGAAAGAGGCGGAAAAACAGCTCAAGCCTCATAACAAGCGGTACTCTACATGCAAATAACACCACCTCGCAAGTATACAACATTTGACGGCCGGGTCGATCAACGCATAGCGTTCAACTCCCAACAACGTCGTCGTATGCCCACTAACACATGCATTTAAGCAGTAGGATACCTCTCCATTCCGACATTCCAGCCTTACGAACGGGAAGGTAGCCAAGGGAATGAGAATACAAAGCACAATACCAAAATAGTGCTCAAACCGATTCATTTGTAAAAACCGACTCAAAGTGGGAACATATCGAAAACCGTCACAAAACATGTGATACATGCGAAAGAGATATCATAAATCCAAAACATGAATATTATAAGACATTACGTAAAATTATACGATAAACCGATCATGCGAACTATTATAAATCACGAGTTTTAGAAGTTAAAAGAAAAATATACAGCCGTGTTCCAGGCCGGGCTGGAGACCGGCGGCCGGTGGGCTGGCTCAGAACACAGGGTAAAAAACAAAAACAGAGGAAAAAGGGTCTGGGCCGGTCAGTAGACCGGCGGCCGGTGGGCCGGCACAGAATACAACACCAAAAATCCTAACATCACTACGGATGTGTTCTAGGCCGGTCAAGAGGGAGGCGGCCGGTACCCCGGCTCAGAGCACAACACTAACAAACACAAAAATCACAAGTTTGGAAACTATCAAAATAAGGGTCTACTTCAAATGGTCATAACTAGAGTTCTAGATATGGTAATGCAGAAATTCCAAGTCGAGGTGATAGCTTATCCTCTTACGGTTCCAACGAGTGGTCACAAGCTCAAAACAAGCAAGTAACGAAGAAGTTATGATCATTCTACGAAAAAGGGTCGGTGCAGGAAATTCCCAGCCGGGCACTAGACCGGCTGCCGGTCTTCGGCCAGGAACCCCATTCTACCCGAGAACAACCAACACCATTCCTATCATTTTCAATTCTCCTAATTCACTTCTAATAATTACCAACAATCAATATTCATCATCAACAATCATCAAATAACAACAATCATAAATCATAACATGATTCCTAAGCTTCTAATCATATTCCAAATACGATTTCTAACATATAAAGCATGCAAAACACGTAAATGATACCGAGTAACCCTTCACCGTTACCTTTTCGCGTCTTTAAACGGTTACTAAGCTTTCCTAATCTCCACCTACATAATATTAGATAATAAAAGATGAATATCATTCACCTTGAGAAAGACGGATAATTTAAAAAGCGAGAAAGACGGTAATTTTATTACCAATACGGATAGAGGAAGATAAGAGGGGAAGATGAAGACGAACTTACGAGAATTCTATCGAGGAACGAAGGAGATACGTCGATTCTAAGATCAAAATCCAAGAGGGAAAAAGATGAGCTTTCTTAATGGAGAAGAAAGGGGTTGTGTGTTTGATTTGTGTTTAATGAAGAATTAGGTTAAGGAAATATGAGATGTGTGAGTTATGAAGGAAAAGTCAAAGACGATTTCCAAAGTCCAGAAAAGTCAAACTAGACTGAAGACGGCTTTTTCATGAAATCTCGTAGAAATTCCAAATACGAACTCGGAAATTCAAAATTCGACTCGGAACTTAAAAAGCTAATTTAAAACTTAAAATTACTGAGACGATTTCGTAAAATATTTCTACTAGAAAAATAGGGTACATTTCCGGGTGTTACAATCACCCCACCTTTTAAAAAGTTTCGTCCTCGAAACTTGAGAGTAGAAAACAAAAGTATCAAGGATAAGAATCAGTTTACAAAATCAATCCAAAAACTTTTATAAGGGAAAAATATTTATGAAACGAAGTTCATCTAGAAAACGGTTTAAAGAAGAATTTTCATAAGTGTGAAACTTTACTTACGGATCTCAAGAATGCTCGTCGCGAACGAGAACTCTAATTATCCAAACCAATCTTTGTCGAAATAGTGAAGTCGAAATTCAAAACAACGTTAGTAAGTGCAGGACTAGTTATCAGACGTCTCCAATAACAAGTGCAAACATCCAACCAAACGCAAAAATCCAAATATAAAAGCAAAAGAAATCCATTTTCTCCAAAAAGAGGGTACACAAACCATTTTTAAACTTCTTTGAAACGTTAAATTAGAAATATAATATGGAAATTTGAAAGTTTTATCAAAGATAAAATCAAATAACAAGACATTACACGTACATATAGCGACTCGAACTTAAAGTTCACCAATCACGATAACAAAATATATACAAAACACGCAAAAACATAACAAATCGAATTCTTAGGAATAGGAAGAATCACGATGAAGTCGGCACGAAGATCTACAAGAACTCGATAGAACTAACTCTACTGATACTCTAATCCTCAAGAGGATGTAATTTACCCAAGTTACACCTCAACATTTTCAAACATTTGATTTCTACTAAAATCCTTCATAACCACGAGACCTCAAGTCATCCACATATCCATTCAAACCTAATTAGCATCGACTAGGGTCCATAGATTGCAATCTGCAGGAGAGGTCCTTTAACGCAATATAAAATCCTTAGATTCATCAA
Organism: Heliosperma pusillum; assembly: GCA_022085475.1. NCBI lineage: Eukaryota > Viridiplantae > Streptophyta > Magnoliopsida > Caryophyllales > Caryophyllaceae > Heliosperma > Heliosperma pusillum. The sequence goes on from JAIUZE010004911.1 coordinate 61,616, forward strand.
ACTCTATCTGAGACCACTAACCAAAGAAATCTCATCTTAGGGGGACCATATCTAGTAACAACCACAAAGTGAACGGCCCTTACCATAAAATTCTCTGATCCAATTTATTCCAAAATTCATTACAATGACTTTCTCATCCTCGAAAGTCAAAACACAATCAAAGCAACAAACATAATTATCTAAGATTCAACTAGCCTCATCCAAAGTCTCACGACAACGGAAAATCCCCAATCCATTATCGGCTATAAGGATTCTTTAATACGCCATAACATCCTTAATTCGATCATTACTACGCTCGAAGCCTCAAATATAAATAGCCACATTAGCAAACTACGGAGGTTACTAATCCTCAAGATAATGGGTTCACCATTCTATCTCTATATTCCATAACAACTGAGCACTCACTATCCAAAGCTTGCTACGAATATTTCTCAATCTCAAACTATGATTCCTTAAGAATAAAAGAGAATTACTAATCCCAAACCGCAAATGACCAATCACTTGGAAATCAAACAACCATTCAAAGCATCTTTTTCATCTAAAACTCAAAATGAATCGATTTTCATTGATGACAAAACTCCTCAAACTTTGGGTACCAACTCAATTACCCTAAAGCAAGGTCTCTTTTAGAATCCACCAATTAGAGACATCAAATTCCCAAATGATATCCCAAGCAACCGCTATACTACTCAACATCAACAAACTATTATCATGATCAACTCAATTCTCAAAATATCACTACAATACCAATGTCCAAATCTAGAACTACTAAGAGAGGATACATTATCACTATTAGGATTCATCCTAGAGCTTAAGTCCTATTTTCCATGATCAAAAGCAACAGGAAATTTGCTAAATCCAAAGACACATATTCTAGCTAAAGAATCCCAAAATTCATTACACTTATTCTCTAAGCTTTAGAAACGGAGTATCCAATTCAATAGCGAAAAGATGAAGGAGCAACGAGATAGAAAACGGTACGGAATCTCAAGGAGAACACGAGAATAAATAAGGCACGAGATTACAAGAGAGGAGCGCTGAAAATAACGAGGTCAAGGAAGAGACAAAGCAGATAGTAGAGTTATGAAGATATCCGCATAAGAAATAAGATACGAGTATGCGATTTCTTAAAGATCAATCTTTACAAAAGCATTCAAGAATGGAAATGAAAAGGGACAATGGCACGGGTAATGGTTTAAGGTTTAATCCACAAAATTTCTGCTTTCAAACTTAATGCGATAATAAAACAACTTAATTAGTCCTCTACAAAGGCCTCTTACCAGGGACCATCATACCACGAACAATCATAAAAGTAAGGTACACCTAGATTTAACAAATCAATTACAACTCAATTCATCCACCCTTTCATATAACACGGATTCCCAATTGCGTAATTGCAGCTCAAGCATAATAACATTCTCTCAACTCCATAATTTGACACATTCCCAAACGTTTCAAAAACCAAAGAACCAATAAGGAATTCTCCATACCAATCTCTTTTCAACTCCTACGGCCACAAGGTAGAACACCGAACAAAACGTCATCATCAATATCATATAGCCCACGAGTTCATTATTAACAAGTACAACCTCAAGTCAAACATCATCATTAACGTCCCAAGGTATTTCCATCATAGATTACATCATCGAATCTCGCTCATATCTATAATCCTCAAGTAATATGGTTCAACTTACAACGAAACCTTACTACTTCAACAAGTCTCCGATACCATAAGATAAGATCATATCTTTAAATCCAAGAACTATAGCCAGATGCTTTTCCCACCAAGCCTATACTCACAAACACACAATAGGAAACCACAAGACGTCACTTAACCTCAATAATATTTCGCACCTCAAGCTATCATTCAAAACTTCTTATTTACACCAATTAGACCTATCATAAGCATGCTCTTCCAAACAATACTAAACTTCTAAGTCCAAAAGACTAATTTACTAATGAGTTTAGAAGTCCTAGCCAACTCATTCAACCTTACACCATCAAATACCATGAACTATCTACACATTATTCATGGCAAGCATCAAGCATTAAGATCATTTAACATACCTTACCACACTTTCCTCAAGGATACCATCTCTCACCACCCTAGGGTGAAATTAGATCTATATCATTTTCCTCAAATCACAAGATCATTCTAACAAACACTAATAGTCCACAAAGTCTAAAATTCTTCCAACCAAGTACAATATGCCACAAACTAAAGGGTAAGGTGTCCACAAAAGGTCACATAAGGAAGTTGATGGTACAAATTGATAAAGAGGAGGAAAGTAACAAGAGTAATTTCCAAGGGGAAAAGAAGTTAGATGATGAAGAAGCATTTAGATAGAAGGAAGAGAGCATAAAACAATAAGGACGAGAGAATTCAAAGATGAGGAAGAAATACAATTCACTTAGGCTAGTAAATCTTCAAATCTCCGGTAGAGTATACTTCTTCTAGGTAACACAATGATCCACCTTAAGACGGTAGATACAAACAAACATAACATCACTCAACACAATCAACAAACAAGTTAGAACCTAACAACCATCAAGTACACCAAGACTACCAAGCAAAGTCCTTAATTTCTACCCAACTCTCATTTATTATTTCAAGGTCAAGTAGTTTAAGTTAGGGTTCACGTGTGTGCGTCGGGAGCGATTAAGCTCTGATACCAACTGTGACAACCCTCGCGAATGCGGAAATATAAAACATACAAGCATGTGAATTATATAGCGGAAATAGGTAGTTTTTAAAAACTTTTATACATGCAAGTTAAATAAAACGAGGAGTGTCAAAATATTACAACTAAGTGCGGAAAATAACAAAGAGACGGAGTCTCTCAAAATGTTAACAAAGAACAAGTGTTTAGCAAATAAGCTAAAATCGTCTAGAGGTTAATCTTCCAGGGACAACGCCCGCTAGCTCACACCCGAACCCCAAAACATCATATCCAAAAAGGCATCCAAGCAAGCAACCTGTTCATTCATGAAAAACATGAACGCCACAGTCAGTGGGGAGTAACTCCGGGTTCTCCCAGCCATATCACCTTTAACGTACATATAAGGAAATACAAAAGTAGAGCATGCATAAATATATATACATGTGAGTTGCGATAAGAATAGATAGGCAATTCTATAGAGAATGATAAGATCATGTGGAAATCAAATCCGTAACCATCATGTTATGATAAGACTCGGGATAGACACTCTTAGGCAATCGAATACGCTCACTAGGGCTTGCATCTCACCGTTAGCGGTATAAGATTGATAAGATTGAGACTCGACAGACAAACCAGTCAAGTCATGCGATGATCACATAAATCCAACATATTATCATCCATTCACGAACCAAGACAATGACGGTGTCCAATCATGCAATGACCATGAACTATATCATGAAATCACGCATTCAAGAACGACACAAGACGACAATCTCACGGTAAATGAAACGCACTAGCATCGTGTACATGGCAAGTATGATTAAAGGCATCCACGGGATCAACATTTCCCTGAACTCATACGCGATGCTTACATTTCGCCTATGTAGACTATTTTCCTCCTGGTAGCACGACGATAATAATACGGTCCTAGTCTAAACCTGGCCAGGATCTCGGAATTACGTTTTCCGATTCGACATGCGATAAACGTTTCGCATCCAAGACTCGGGCTTACAATATATATGCCGAGTACCCCAAATTCGGTAGATCAATTCACGAAAGAGGCGGAAAAACAGCTCAAGCCTCATAACAAGCGGTACGCTACATGCAAATAACACCACCTCGCAAGTACACAACATTTGACGGCCGGGTCGATCAACGCATAGCGTTCAACTCCCAACAACGTCGTCGTATGCCCACTAACACATGCTTTAAGCAGTAGGATACCTCTCCGTTCCGACATTCCAGCCTTACGAACGGAAAGGTAGCCAAGGGAATGAGAATACAAAGCACAAGACAAAATAGTGCTCAAACCGACTCATTTGTAAAAACCGACTCAAAGTGGGAACATATCGAAAACCGTCACAAAACATGTGATACATGCGAAAGAGATATCATATATCCAAAACATGAATATTATAAGACATTACGTAAAATTATACGATACACCGATCATGCGAACTATTATAAATCACGAGTTTTAGAAGTTAAAAGAAAAATATACAGCCGTGTTCCAGGCCGGGCTGGAGACCGGCGGCCGGTGGGCCGGCTCAGAACACAGGGTAAAAACCAAAAACAGAGGAAAAAGGGTCTGGGCCGGTCAGTAGACCGGCGGCCGGTGGGCCGGCACAGAATACAACACCAAAAATCCTAACATCACTACGGATGTGTTCTAGGCCGGTCAAGAGGGAGGCGGCCGGTACCCCGGCTCAGAGCACACCACTACCAAACACAAAAATCACAAGTTTGGAAACTATCAAAATAAGGGTCTACTTCAAATGGTCATAACTAGAGTTCTATATATGGGAATGCAGAAATTCCAAGTCGAGGTGATAGCTTATCCTCTTACGGTTCCAACGAGTGGTCACAAGCTCAAAACAAGCAAGTAACGAAGAAGTTATGATCATTCTACGAAAAAGGGTCGGTGCAGGAAATTCCTAGCCGGGCACTAGACCGGCTGCCGGTCCTTCGGCCAGGAACCCCATTCTACCCGAGAACAACCAACACCATTCCTATCATTTTCAATTCTCCTAATTCACTTCTAATAATTATCAACAATCAATATTCATCATCAACAATCATCAAATAACAACAATCATAAATCATAACATGATTCCTAAGCTTCTAATCATATTCCAAATACGATTTCTAACATATAAAGCATGCAAAACACGTAAATGATACCGAGTAACCCTTCACCGTTACCTTTACGCGTCTTTAATCGATTACTAAGCCTTCCTAGTAGTCTCCACCTACAATTAGGTAATAAAAGATGAATATATTTCACCTTGAGAAAGACGGCTAATTTAAAAAGCGAGAAAGACGGTAATTTTATTACCAATACGGATAGAGGAAGATAAGAGGGGAAGATTAAGACGAACTTACGAGAATTCTATCGAGGAACGAAGGAGATACGTCGATTCTAAGATCAAAATCCAAGAGGGAAAAAGATGAGCTTTCTTAATGGAGAAGAAAGGGGCTGTGTGTTTGATTTGTGTTTAATGAAGAATTAGGTTAAGGAAATATGAGATGTGTGAGTTATGAAGGAAAAGTCAAAGACGATTTCCAAAGTCCAGAAAAGTCAAACTAGCCTGAAGACGGCTTTTTCATGAAATCTCGTAGAAATTCCAAATACGAACTCGGAAATTCAAAATTCGACTCGGAACTTAAAAAGCTAATTTAAAACTTAAAATTACTGAGACGATTTCGTAAAATATTTCTACTAGAAAAATAGGGTACATTTGCGGGTGTTACATCTAGATCTTCTCGATGGATGGCGAGCTTCAAAGGAATGCCATTAAAATGAAATTCGCTTATGAGATCTACTATAAGCTCGTGACCATGTTTTCACGAGCTCCAAGAATAGTCCAATATGAAGCCGCATCCCAATTCTTCGACCTCAACATGAAGGAGGGTCAAAATGTTAGCCCTCACGTGCTCAAAATGATTGAGTACGTCGAGGTGCTCAAGGAGAAAGGAATAACGATTCCCGAGCAACTTGTCATTGACCGTATACTTCACTCCCTAAGTCAGATCAAAGGGTTTGTTAAACTTTACGGTGAACTTTAATATGCAAAATGTCACCACGACTCTCCATGAGTTGCACAAAATGCTTGTGCAAGTCGAGCGTGATCGGGCTACAATGCTAGCACTAGCAAAGATGTTTTGAACATCAAAGAAGTGGAAACAAAGGGAACGAGCCCACACCTTACAAAGGCAAAGAAAAGACTATTTGGAATATGTGATACACGGATTGGTTATCCTTGTCGAACTGTGGTACACGGGGAACCACGGAGGGGCGCACTTAGATGGACAAGCATAGAAATACGCATTTGTGGAGTCGCCACCAATTTTTATGGAAAATTAGAACTGTTCGAATACTTCATGCCATGTCAAGACACAAAGTAATGACATGAACACTAAGAACTCGTTACCCTTAGCATTCTATGTCTAGAATGACTCTCGTGGATGCCAATGAACACAGATGTTCTCAGAGATCTGGAGTAAGGGGTGAGGGTACGTATTAGGAAGCTCTTTAATCGAACACCTAATCCCGCCCACCTCGATAGCGACCTCTACTAATGACTAGGGAAATCATTCTTATTTGATATCTTATCGACTGTATGCATGCAATGCAACATCCAACATTTTAATCCTAGCATGTGAATTAGACTATGTCGGTGAACATGTAATTAGCACTCAATTATGTCGAAATTGGGAATTTAGAATGAATTATATACGAAAGGCAAAGAAATCATACAATTACAATGACTAAATGAGATTACAATAGATTACAAATATTACAAAGGATTACGGGATCTACGTTAGAAATATACTCAAAACGGAGATTTGAAGAAAATGAAAAGGTTTGAAAAACTAAAAGACAGATTAGGAGCGATAATACGACTAATAGTTAATTAATTACGTAATTAAAGCTACGTAAAGACGAAAACAGAAGTTCAGGGACAGAAGTCAACTCAGAACAGGCGCAACAACAGATGCGTCCTCTGGAAGAGGCGCATGGCTTGTTGCGTCTGTTCTTGAGTTGAATTTTGACTGTGAAGTCAGAATCGCGAGCACTTAATGTTTTTTTGTATATTTACGGTGGATTATTGACCTATGACTCGAGTAGAAGTGGTTTAACATATTAATTACTACAATTTATATCAACAATGAATCCAGAAATTTGATATGAACGAATCGAAGCTCTAAAACCCAAATTTGATTCAAAGACGAAAATCCGCTAATATTGAATTATTAGAGATCTAAGTCAAGAACAAAACGTTTTATGTCTTATTTTAAGTTTTAAGGAAGAAGAAAGATTCTTTTAGCACGTCAACTGTTATCCTCGCACGCATGCGCTCGCTCATTCTGGCTTAAAAGGAAAGGAAAGGTATGCTCATCAACACTAAATATGATTTATGTACGAAGACAAGAGAAAATAAGAAAAGGAAAACAAAGACGTAGAAACTAGAGGAAGAAGAAGAAGAAGAGCAGGAGCATGCAGCCTCTGGAAGAGGCGCAGATGCTTCTGTGTTTCTTCTCGACGTCTGATGACTACTAAAAAGATTATGTTAAAAAAGGTTTTACATTGAAATCGGTTTTGAATTTATTTCTGATATGGATCTTACAGTAATTGAAAGAATAAAATAAATACAATACAAAAGATGGGATTTACACCCTCAGACTTATATGTTTTCGAAACGAAAGTAACTAAATTACGTTTTAGCGATAGCTCGACTCGAATGTATGCAGAAAGTGCCCTCGTTAGAGGACTAAAAAATCGATTGATTAACTGATTGATTGTGTAGTGGTCAAATTGGTCGGTCAATGCAAACGTGATGGGTACCCAGAAGTATCTGAGCTAACGTGGTCGATTGATCAAGCACGTAGATGTCGAAAAGCTTAGAGCAAGGTTTAGAATGCAAAGAGAGAAGAGAAGGGTGGAACATTCGCGTGCCTTAAATGTGAGAATAGAGCTCTCCTTTTATAGCATAAAATACGAAGAGTTCAAGAACAACTCAAATTTATCTGAAAACGGAGAAAACAGGTTAGGGAGGGGGCACAACATGAACTGCGATCCTTCGAAGAGGCGCAACACCTGCTGCGTCATTTCCCCAGAGGTTTCCTTCTTCGGAAGGAAGATTACCACGTTTCTACAACGGAATTGTGGTAGATCTATACTTCCCTTTTAAAATATATGAGATATATTTTATCAAAAAAATTGAATTTGAAATATTAATAAAATTATCCAGAATATCCCTACGCGTTCCGACTCGGAGTTTTAAAACGGTATCTAGAAAATGACGTGGTTTTCGACTCAGACTCCAATTGAAGTCTAATGACTGTCAAAACGACCGTAACAGTGCGTAGATGACGATCAAGGGGTATGCACACGTGTTTGAGCTATCACTTGACGATAAACTTACGAACTGTTTTAAATCGTTCCGCGTACCAAACATGCGACCCAATCATCACTGGGTGGTTGGCGGAAGGTGTAGATTTGAGGTATCTACAGAGCCCCCCCCCCCTTTGACTGAGGCTTGGACAAGGCAAAAGTCAAATTATTGCCATCAGGTCAATCGAAGATTACAACCTGACGACTATGGCGACGCGAGGCGGCTCAAGGGCATGAACCAAGGACCTGTCGTCGAGAATAGTTTAAGGCCTGTCGACCATCGAGGAGGGTCGTTTAAAGTCCGTTAGACTACGTATAAAAGCTCGCTAGCCATAAGAAAGAGTCATACTTGAGGCGTCTTCTTATTTGGAATGAGGTGTGATGCGAGGCTCGCCAGCCGTTTGAATGAGGTTGCGTTATGAGGCTCGCCAGCCGTTTGAATAAGGCGCGTTATGAGGCTCGCCAGTGTTTGAATGGGGCGCATTATGAGGCTCGCCAGCCGTTTGAATGGGGTATGTTATGAGGCTCGCCAGCCGTTTAAATAGATATCATATGTGTGAATCTGCCTGTCTCTGTCCTCGGGCGAACTCTCGTTAGGGAAACATATACTGAAAGAAATCTGCAGCCTACTGCTGCACTTTATATACGGAAGACTCTGTCAAGATCGAATCATTCCGAGGAATCTGCTCGGTTGTGGCGAGCAAAATCTTGATAATAAAAGACGGGCACACAAATTGTATGTCCAAAAGGTGGGTCCCTGCTGAGATGATAACGTCATGTGACGGTTTTGAAGCCTGTCAAGGCGCGGGTATACGTAAGACTCTGCCAGGATCGAAGTGTGGGAAATATCGGTATACTTCCCTTTAAAATTTTCGGATTATAATGAAATTATAACTATATGAATTTCTAGTCATAAATGAAATTGCATAATAAAACATGAGATTAAGAAATAACCTTTGGTCCTAGTAAAAGGCCTAAGAACAAATACCAAAGTAGGTATTCTCCTAATCGTTACACCCAAGATGGTTCAAGAAATGCCTTCGTCGTGCTAGAACAAATATCCAAAATTACTTTTAATTTTGTGTGTATATTGATGATGAATATGAAGATTAATTAGAGAATTAAAATCAGAATTTTTCTTTCTCTTCTTCTTTTTGTGTGTGCCGTGAGATCTATCAAAGAAGGAGTGATTAGGGTTTTTTTTTTCTTCCTCTTAATACCCCATGTGCCGTGAGATTGCTAGAGGAAAAAGATCCAAAAATAAAAACCCTAGTTTCCTTATATAACTCAACCTCTATTAGATAGTTAGCATCTCATTTTAATATGTACATAATGTAATATGTATTCTAATTATTACTAGTAATGGACCGTCACATAAAACGAGTAATGCCGGACCAATACTTTATAATAATATCGTGTAACACATATCCGCCAACTTAAATATAACAGTTTACATTTAGTTTACACCAACATTATATACATGGATTAAATATAACATTTTATATTCAATTACCAGCTAACATTATTTAATCGTTATTAAATAATTGTATCATCATCACATTTGACTAACCTTTTAGTCAAATACTTCGACTAACCTTTTAGTCATTTAATAAGGCATCAATATGATTATTTTCTCAAATAATCACATCTTTCAAACACATCCTTTAGGTGTGACTTTTAGGAATCAGTTGATCACCGCCATCTGTATGACAATAACGTCAAACTTATCTAGCAAGCCAACCGTTATCGATAAACGTTAATCAACTGATTATAATACAAAGTATACCCTGTGAACCGTAGCTGTTATCACACTAACTGTGGAGGACACTAGCTCCAACAATCTCCCACTTGTCCTTACAAGTGCATGTGCGATAACCGATTCTCATATCCTTAAATTTCTCCCACTCAATGTAAAACAATTTGCAAAGTCCGCATTCACAAAGGTCGTATTTTACAAGTGATCAGTATCAAGAGTGGTTTTTCCGACTAGAGAGTAACTCAACTGATAAACGAATCATTATTCGAGCATGGCCATGCATTTCAGTTACTACACCTCGAGTGGCCCTGTGAAATAACAAACCTGATAAAGGGTTGGATATTTTCCTCAACTCGAATCCTGCAGATGTAAGCACAGTATGAAATGACCCAGTAAAAATCTGGTTGGCCTCCTTTTACGGTCGACCGTGAGAAAGAAACCAAAGTCACCCAAAAACTGCCTTAATCTCAAGAGACAGTCGATAGTCAAAAGAATCGACTCTAGGAACACTATGGACGTCCAAGCCACGTCCTGGCACCGAATGTTGTTAAACATTTAGGAATCCATAACGTCGTCACGAATTACAATGTCCTACGAGGTATCCTTATAACTCGTATTTGTGATCGATCAGTCAACAGTTTGACTTATGGCTCGTTGAACCCACCATCAATCGACTCAACAATATAATAGCCAGAGTTATCAGCTCATGTAGGCAATTACGGACCAAAACACATATAATGTTATTCAGTTCACTTTGTGGTGTTCAATGTTGTCCATACAATCCACATGAAAAACAAAATATGAAAACAATACGATGAAGTTGTTAATAGTATATGAAAAAGATGTATCTAATTCATACAAACAGCTAATATAACTCAGGAACACGTTTAATTCCCATGGAAGTAACGTGCTTTACATGCTTATCATGTCTTAACGGTTTATTGAGAGGATCTGCTATGTTATCCTCCGTAGCAATCTTGTCTATCACTATCTCCTTTTGCTCCACGTAATCTCTGATCATGTGAGCCTTCCGAAGTACATGTCTAGATTTGTTGCTAGACCTAGGCTCCTTAGCCTGGAAGATGGCACCACTATTATCACAATAGATGGTGATCGGGTCATTCGAACTAGGAACTATGGCAAGTCCTTGTAAGAATTGACGCAACCATATAGCTTCCTTTGCAGCCTCTGAAGCGGCATAGTACACGAACTCAGTCGTAGAATCTGCTATAACACTCTGCTTGGAGCTTTTCCAGCTAACCGCAGCGCCATTAAGAATAAATACGAATCCAGACTGAGATTTCGAGTCATCCCGATCCGTTTGGAAGCTAGCATCTGCGTAATCGGTTGCGCAAAGCTCAGTCTCTCCTCCATAAGTCAATACCCAATCCTTAGTCCTCCGTAGGTACTTAAGGATATTTTTAACAGCCATCCAGTGTGTTTCACCTGGACTGCCTTTGTACCGACTGGTCATACTCAAAGCATATGCCACATCTGGACGTGTGCATATCATGGCATACATGATCGATCCTATAGCTGATGCATAAGGAATTCGACTCATGCGCTCGACCTTTTCAGATGTCTTGGGTGCCTGAGCTTTACTCAAATGCATCCCAGACGTCAATGGAAGATACCCCTTCTTGGAGTTGGTCATGCTGAACCTTTCAAGAATCTTATCTATATAAGACTCCTGACTGAGTGATAACATCCGTCGTGATCTATCTCTGTAGATACGGATTCCCAATATGCGCTGTGCCTCGCCCAGATCTTTCATCTGGAAATGGTTCTTTAACCATACCTTAACCGAAGATAAGAGAGGAATATCATTCCCTATCAAGAGTATGTCATCGACATACAATATCAAGAAATCGATTTTACTCCCACTCGACTTGACATATAAGCATGGTTCCTCAACCGATCGAGTGAAACCATTTGCTTTTATGAACTTGGTCGAAACGATGATTCCAACTCTGAGAAGCTTGCTTAAGTCCATAAATGGAACGCTTAAGCTTGCACACTTTCTTAGGATTTTTAGGTCAATGAAACCTTCGGGTTGTACCATGTACAACTCCTCCTCCAAATAACCGTTTAAGAAGGCGGTTTTCACGTCCATCTGCCAAATTTCATAGTCATGAAAAGCGGCAATCGCTAAGATTATCCGAATGGAACGCAGCATGACTACGGGTGCAAAAATTTCATCATAGTGCAATCCTTGCACTTGAGTGAAACCTTTTGCCACTAGTCGTGCCTTATAGGTGTCTGGTTGTCCCCCTACGGAATGCTTTATCTTGTAAAGCCATTTGCACTGAAGAGGCCGAACCTTATCAGGCAAATCAACCAGATCCCATACGTCATTCTCATACATAGAGTCCATCTCGGATTGCATGGCCTCAAGCCATAGCTTTGAGTCGGAACAGGTCATGGCTCCTTTATAGGTAGCGGGTTCGTTACTCTCTAGGAGCAAAACATCGTCTCTATCGTTCTCCTCGACCATACCAATGTATCTGTCTGGAGGTATGGAGACTCTACCCGACCTTCTAGGTTCCTCAGGAATATTAACCGCAGCAGAAGATGAAGGAACATCTTCCTCCATCGGTTGCTCGGTTGTTGGTTCTTGAACCTCCGACAGATCGAAGGTTCTATCACTCGTCTTGTTCTCGAGAAATTCATTCTCTAGAAACTTCGCACTAGCCGCAACAAAAACACGTTGTTCGGTAGGCGAATAAAAGTAATGACCAAACATTCCTTTTGGATAACCAATAAAGTATGTCTTGACCGATCGCGGGCCGAGCTTATCCTCGTGTCTCCACTTGACATAAGCCTCGCAGCCCCAAACCCAAATAAAGGACAAGTTAGGGACTGTTCCCTTCCACATCTCAAATGGAGTCTTGTCAACAGCTTTAGACGGACTTCGGTTAAGTATAAGAGCAGCTGACAAAAGAGCATAGCCCCAGAATGAATCAGGCACTACCGTGTGACTCATCATGGATCGAACCATATCAAGTAATGTTCGATTTCTCCGTTCGGACACACCATTTAATTGAGGTGTTCCAGGTGGAGTTAATTGTAGTACTACACCACAGTTTTTAAGGTGTTGATCAAACTCATTCGAAAGATATTCGCCACCACGATCTGAACGTAGTGCTTTAATCTTTCTACCCAGCTGGTTTTCAACCTTATTCTGGTATTCCTTGAACTTATCAAAGGACTCACTTTTGTGCTTCATTAAGTAGACATATCCATATCTACTCAAATCGTCCGTGAAAGTGATAAAATATCTATAGCCATCTCTAGCGTTGATTGACATAGGTCCACACACATCAGTATGTATGAGTCCTAATAGGTCAGCAGCGCGCATTCCAACATCTTTGAAGGAAATTCGAGTCATTTTGCCTATGAGACATGATTCACACGTGCCAAATGATGCATAGTCAAATAGGGAGATAGTCCCATTGTCAATGAGCTTCTTCACGCGTTTTTCATTTATGTGTCCCATACGGCAATGCCATAGATAGGTTTGATCTTTGTCACCAACCTTTACCTTTTTATTACTCACATGCAATATATCTGTGGTTTGATCTAAAACATAAATCTCATTCATGGAAACTGCTTTACCATAAATCATTTCGTTAAAGGAGAAAATACAGCTATTATCCTTTATTACAAATGAAAAACCGTTCTTATCGAGTACAGAAACAGAAATAATGTTTTTAGATAAACTGGGTACATAGTAACAGTTATTTAAAAATAACTCAAATCCACTTGGGAGTTGGATTACATATGTTCCCACTGAAATGGCAGCTACTCTTGCTCCATTCCCCACTCGCAGGTCCACATCACCCTTTTCGAGAGTTTTGATGTTTCTTAGGCCCTGCAAATGATTACACAGATGAGAACCACAACCAGTATCAAGTACCCAAGTTCCGAAACTTGCATGGTTAATCTCAATCATATGAATAAAAGAAGACATACCAACAGGAGTGACGCGGCCTGCTTTTACGTCTTCAGCATACACGGGACAGTTCCGCCTCCAATGCCCAGTCTTGTGGCAATGGTGGCACTCCATGTTTTCTTTGCTCTTTGTCTTGCCTTGTGAGCTACTGCTAGTCTCACCAGGCCCACTCTTGCCCTTTCCTGGCTTCTTGAACTTCGGCTTCCCTACAGCTAGGTCGGCCTGAGCCTTGCCCTTACCCTTACCCTTGTTTGCAATCATGAGAACGTCCTGCTTCAGACTCCCACTCAATTTCAGATCCTTCTCAGTCTGTATGAGAAGTGAGTGTAGCTGATGAGGATTTCTCTTCAAATCATTCATATAGTAATTTGCCCTGAATTGGGCAAAACCATCATGAAGTGAATGAAGCATGCGGTCAATGACCACGCTCTCTTTGATTTTGCAATCAAGTGCCTCCAGTTTTTCGAGATTCTCGATCATATCGAGAATGTGTGGGCTAACCGGTTGGCCCTTCTGGAGTTTCGCCTCAAAGAAGCGAGTGGTAAGCTCATACATAACGATCTGCGGTGCTTTTGAGAACTCGTTAGTGAGCGTGGTGAAAATCTTGTTTGCACCTTGGGCAATGAATCGTCTTTGCAAATTGGATTCCATTGAAAAGATGAGTACGTTCTTTATCGCACCCGCCTCCATTACGAAATCACTATAAGCATGTGATTCATTTGCTCCTACATTGGGGCCTGGGTTAGGCGGTAGTGGCTCAGTCAAGTACTTGAGCTTACCGTCAGCTATGGCAGCATTCCGTAATGAAGCCTCCCAGTCCGCAAAATTGGACCCGTTATTTTTCAGTCGCGTGTACTGATTCATATTGTCCATGAACATCTTAAGCCAGGATTCGCGTGCGAGCGTGGCACTTGGCATAGGGGCATCAGCATGTCCAGCCATTTGTTATAACAGTTTTATCGATATAAATGAATGCTACACTGCGAAAAAGGAGATAAAACATAATAAGCATTTTCATCGTTTTAATTAAGTCTAATGCAAAACCGATTAATGCGAAGACTCTTGCATTTATACAATTGACCTCCCTCAAGTATTATATAAATGATCCCAAGACTCAATTTCTGTAAATTGATAAGCCAACTTCTTGGCTAATTCTACTTTTAGAATTCCTGGTCGATAAATTTCTGTAAATTCTATCTTTAGTCCATCATAATCACGAGATATTACTCGGACTATAATGTTGAGGTAAAATAGGTCAACACATACTACTTACCCAACGTAGAAGGGATCATATGGAGAGTAAGGTCATATATGCCTACCGACGAAGAAGGGAGTCATAACAGTTTTCCCTATAAAGACTAATCTCAATTTTGGGTTTTAGAGGAAGGTCAATCAGCTTTAATTTTATTCATTTAAGTGAACGAATGATCTAGCAATTTGAGAATGAATAATTTAAGATGATAGCTTTTTAGGATTTAGAGTGACATCAGGATGTCCAAGATAATTAACATACAATCTATATGAGTCAATTTTCATGCAATTAAGTAGTAGGTGGTTTGGTTTAGGCGGAATATAATGCACTAACTATCATGCAAAAGTAAAACAATAAGAACGGAAAAATGAAAATCAAAGTATAAAGTCCTAGTGTGGCCTATCCTATCAAAATAGAACAAAAATACACTTTGGAATCCATCCTTATGGACCCTAGAATCTTGACTTCATGTTCCATCTTGGTCCATGTAGCGGGAGTGAGCTATCCGATCTCCATCTTTGGTCTTCTCAAAAATACAATTTTTAAAAATTACAAAATATAAACCTATTTACATTCTAATTTAAAAATTATAATTAAAGATTACAAAGGGTAGATTCAAGATCTCAAAATACATTAAAGACCATGTTACCATCATTACGATAACACAATATACTAAGGCCACACTAAGCAATACAAATTACAACCTCTTGTAAAAATACCAAAATAATCCATTCATCCATTCATTCATTCATTCAACAAATAAAATGCATCAACAAAATAAATTAAACATTCAAGACATAATTCATTAATTATGATGATTAATTTATCCAAACCACCTATAAAATGATCAAAATTATGTGACAATTCCTTAATTGTACACAACAATTTTAATCAACCATAAACCAATTTAATTCATATTATCGGGTATAACAAAAATTAAATTCAACATTATTTTAAACCTTTTAAAATAATAGGGTATCTATCATTGTGAACTTTTTCACAACAACAAAACAACATACATTATCTTTATAATGCAATAATCAAAACAAAATAAAAATTAATTTTTTTTTTCACTATTCAAGGATGAACAGTACCCGTGAACAGTAGCAGGTACAAATTTTTTTTTTTCTCGGTTTTAATAAAAACAAAACAAAAACATACAAATTAATCTTATTAATTTGATCATGCTAATAAAACTAGATCGGTACCAACATTCAACATTTAATCATTATTAAACATTGATACAAACGAGATGATTCAAATTAACCTTTTAAAATGAATATCCAAATCATGATTAATCGATTATCAAAATAGTCAACTAATCATAATTGTTTTGTATATTCATATCGAAAAATTTAGCACAATGAATGTTATTTAACATCCATAACAAATTCCTTTTACATTTCAATTTAATTCTCATTAAATCAAAATATCAACTAATTCATTATATTATTATCTTAACATATTAAAACAACAACATATATGAATCAAAAAGGAAAAACAAGGCAATTTTTTTTTTCTTCACGGCTGAACAGTGCCGTAAACAGTACAAATTTTTTTTTCCTGGCCGTGTACAGTACCGTGAACAGTACCGTGAACAGTCCAAAAAAAAAAAAAACAAACCCTAATTTTTTTTTCTTCTTTCAGCCGAAACAAAAACAAAAAAAACAAAACAAAAATTTCTAATCTTGTATTTCATCAAATATGAAAACATATAAAATAATTTCATAGCCAAATGCTCTGATACCACTTGTGGGAAATATTGGTACACTTCCCTTTAAAATTTTCGGATTATAATGAAATTATAACTATATGAATTTCTAGTCATAAATTAAATTGCATAATAAAACATGAGATTAAGAAATAACCTTTGGTCCTAGTAAAAGGCCTAAGAACAAATACCAAAGTAGGTATTCTCCTAATCGTTACACCCAAGATGGTTCAAGAAATGCCTTCGTCGTGCTAGAACAAATACCCAAAATTACTTTTAATTTTGTGTGTATATTGATGATGAATATGAAGATCAATCAGAGAATTAAAATCAGAATTTTTCTTTCTCTTCTTCTTTTTGTGTGTGCCGTGAGATCTATCCAAGAAGGAGTGATTAGGGTTTTTTTTTCTTCCTCTTAATACCCCATGTGCCGTGAGATTGCTAGAGGAAAAAGATCCAAAAATAAAAACCCTAGTTTCCTTATATAACTCAACCTCTATTAGGTAGTTAGCATCTCATTTTAATATGTACATAATGTAATATGTATTCTAATTATTACTAGTAATGGACCGTCACATAAACCGAGTAATGCCGGACCAATACTTTATAATAATATCGTGTAACACATATCTGCCAACTTAAATATAACAGTTTACATTTAGTTTAGACCAACATTATATACATGGATTAAATATAACATTTTATATTCAATTACCAGCTAACATTATTTAATCGTTATTAAATAATCGTATCATCATCATATTTGACTAACCTTTTAGTCAAATACTTCGACTAACCTTTTAGTCATATAATAAGGCATCAATAT
>JAIUZE010004912.1:0-70719 GCA_022085475.1 Heliosperma pusillum
TACAACTAATGTGTATTTAATCAAGTTTATGTGTATTTTTCCCGAGTTTGCCGAAAGCTTAGTTTTTTTAATGCGCTCCTAAACTTTGCAATAAAACTCGAAAACTTTATTATACAACTCATAAACTACGACGACAGTTGTACTACAACTCGTTGTATAGTGTATGAACTGAAAGTCGGCTACCATTTTAGCTAGTTCGCCAAACATTTATTATATAATCAATTACCTTACCAGCTCATTATTTTCAGTGTTATCTTATTAGTTACCTTTTCAAGTTTTAGTTAGCTTTTCAGCTAAATTAACAAAACAAAGCCTTAATCAGCCTAGATTTTTTATTTAAGCATTTAATAAGCACTAATGAAAAAGTTGGTCGTACGTGTTAAACTGTTAATAATGGCAGACTGACATATTTTAGGGGAACTCGATTCTTCTGTGACATAAAACAAAATAGAAAGTTTGTTAAAATTTTCGAAATTTTTCGAGTTTTCCATACGACCATATTTACAAGTTACAACCTTGTTTGTCTATTTAGTTAACTACCGTATATTGGTGATTAGTGAGAGTTGGGCGGTGGGCGGTGGGCGGTGGGCGGTGGGCGGTGGGGTGGTGTAGATCATGTTATGACTGGAAGTTGAATCACATTTGAGTATTTGTATATTGGTATAGCGTGTGGGGGATTCGGTCGAGGTACGTTTACACTAGCGTTGACATTACGTAATCTTATGTTATTCCAACTTGATTTGAATACGGCAGATCCATTTTCAAAGATCTACTTGTGCTATGTGAGATTGTGAACACATAAATAACAATTAGTCTTGCGCTTTTGACAAGTCGGATCCCTTTCACAAGCTTGCAAGTAGAAGGGCAGGTGAGAGATCAATGATTTTTCACTTTTCCTTTCACTTGCAAACTTGTGAGAGAGATCCGACCCGCCACAAGTCACAAGCTTGTGACGGATAGTGACCGTCACAAATGTAAATTTGTGAATCAAGGGTAATGATATTGCCAGAGCTACATTCACTAATGCCACGATGAGTAAGTGTAGTGGGAGTAGAGGTGGCAATCGGGTCAATCAGGTCGGTTACGGGTCGGGTTCAGGCAGTTCGGGTCATGTCGGGCTCGGGTTTGGTCGGGTCAAGTTGCTTATTCAGGTCGAGTCGGGTTCGGGGTGGGTCGCTTACGGGTCAGGTTAATCGGGTCAATAACTACAACAGGTCGGTTCAGTTTCGGATCGGTTGACCAATGAGTCGGGATATATCAGGTCAATATGCTTGATCATGTCGAGACCGGTTTGGTTTCGGGTTACTGATGGGTCGAGTATTTTATGTTGTCGTCTTAAATTTGAAAATTAATCGGGTCAATAGTCGGGTCGTTATGTTAAAAGATCACTTTTGAACTTATGAATTATAATATTGGATTAGAGGAACTCGATACAAAGGATATTTCTAAAATATAAGAGTATAACACTATAAAAGTTAATGATTGTATAATTTCACTGAACACTTATGTTGCTCGACCTCGGTTTTAAGTATATGACATGAGTGCCTATCGAGTATCCAGTGTCGGATTCGCCTATATAATATAGATTTTGGTCTAAGTTATGGACAAAAAATAATGTTTTTGGTCTAAATTAATCAGTTATTTATGTAGTTCATAGTTTTGAACATTTGACATATGAAGTATGACAAGAAACTAAATGAATTACATATGAAATAGATTTTATTTATTATCTTGATGGTGATCCTATGTATTTAATTTTGAATAGGCTCTATTAGAATGGTGTATTTGAGGTTTGGATTTTAATATCATAATTAATAACCGTGGTCGGATTGTATGGTCATAACTCATAACTCTTTCTTCCCTTTATTGTTTTCAATGGAGCCAAAACTAAACACTCTTTTTCTCACAAAGCGTTAATTTAAAATTTTCTACATATATCACTTGCAATATAATTATTAATAAGTTTAACTAGGAATATAAAATACTAAATTTACAATTGATTATTTATTTTAAGATTACATTTTGTTTTGAAAAACAAAATGAGCGATAATTTTTTATATCAAATCTATTAACAAAAAAACAAACTATAAAGGAATTTATATTCTTAAAAAAGATTATTTGGCTATGAGTCGGGTCGAGTTTAATCGGGTTAAAACGGGTTACATGTCGGTTCAGTTCGGTTTGGGTCAGGCCAGGTTTGTGGGTGAATCGGGTTTCGGATTGGGTCGGGTCGAGTCACAAGTCAGTTCGGGTCATATCATTTCAGGTTCTATCGGTTTGTCGGTTAACCTTCGGGTCGGTTCAGGTCGGTTTCAGTTCAGCAAATTTACGGGTTCTATCAGGTCGGTTTTCGGATAAGTCAGGTCGGTTCTTTGAGTCGGGTCACCTTTTGCCAGCTCTAAGTGGGAGTAAGTTGACTTTATTAATGTCCTTTAATGTTCGCGGTATTAGGCGTTTTGGTCGTGGCAATATGATGGCCCTAAATAAACGAAGAGAAATGACGAAATTTGATGCTCTAATCATTCTACTTGTGTTATCCTCTTTTTCTTTAAATTTCATCATATAATTGTTGTCTCATCTATAAATTTAGCAAAAAAAAAACCGCAGTGTCCATAAAAAATTACTCTATCCGTTTTGTTTATCTTTGCTTTTGGTACAAAGACCAATGATAGGGGAGAAGACCGTTTGTAACATTGTAAGTAGTGTTATTGGATGACAAGTTAGTAAATGTTGCGACTGTATGATTAAATTACCTATGGAAACATGCCTAATATAATAAATGTAAACAAATAATTAAGATATCCAAAAAATGAAAAGATATACAAATAACTGAAAAAGAGGAAGTACTTTGTAAATATAACCATACCATAAGATATTGACACACCAAAATGACACACAAAAATGAACACGTCTTTGACTCTATTATCAATGTGTAAAACCAAAAAAATGCGCTGCCAAGAGACAAACAAATAGTAGTATAAATTCGGACTTATTTTTATACTCCAATAATAAAAATTGGGTTCAAATTGTTATACTCCACATATACTCTTTACTCTTCACCCCAAAAGCTTCAAACAATCTTCACATTTATTCATACTCACTACATTATCTCATAAGATATTGTGGCAATATCTAGTATTACTATCTTCGTCCCAATTATTTGAGAAAGAAACAATGGCGTCCGTAGTACAAGAAGTTAGGAACAAACAAGTAGTGTTGAAGAACTACGTAGTCGGGTTCCCGAAAGAGTCCGACATGGAGATTCGGGATTCGAAGATTACCCTTAAACTTTTAGAAGATTCGAATGATTCCAGCATTCTTCTTAAGAATCTCTACTTGTCATGTGACCCTTACATGAGAGGTCGCATGAGTACCCATGATCGTCCTTCTTATGTTGATTCTTTCATCCCTGGATCGGTATATTCTTGTTAATCTTTCATGTCCATTTCTCGATTTATTTCCCTTACTTTACGTATTTTTCTTTGAGACGATAGTAATTACTTCCTCTGCAATAACATGTTGTTCCCATTAAACTTGTAAGGTTAAAGTTTGCAAACTTGACCGTAAATGTTAAGAAAATTACGAAACATTACGATATATAAGATATAAAGTTATTACAATTGCAACAAAAAAACGTG
The DNA here is from genome assembly GCA_022085475.1 of Heliosperma pusillum. Lineage (NCBI taxonomy): Eukaryota > Viridiplantae > Streptophyta > Magnoliopsida > Caryophyllales > Caryophyllaceae > Heliosperma > Heliosperma pusillum. Next base: position 3,639 of record JAIUZE010004912.1, read on the forward strand.
GTCACTATGTCACCTAAAAAACAGCGAAAAGTCAAACAGAAACATCATGTAATTATGGAGGTTGTACTTTACCAACGTCAAAATAATTGTCACTCTCACATACGGAGTACTATATATCTTCATTTCTTTTGACATGTGTACACCTCTTAGGAGGAGTGTGCGTGCTGCCTCGATATCATATAACGAACTTGTTTAGTAATAGTGATTGTTGAATATTTTGCAGCCTATTACGGGTTATGGAGTGTCCAAGGTTATCGAATCCACTCATCCTAACTACAAGACGGGTGACTTAGTATGGGGACTTACCGGATGGGAAGAGTATACTCTTATCACGTCCCCGCAAGAGGCACAAATGTTTTGTAAAATTGAGGATAAAGACGTTCCTCTTTCCTACTACACTGGCATTCTTGGTAATCTTCTATATTTCGTTATAATTAGTCTTTCGTTAAGCGGTTTTACACAAACAGCATTTAAAACCGATCCCACTACCAAGACATCAAGACTCATAGTACTAGAAAAGTAGAGTTATATGAGCAATCTGTTTTTAAATATACTTGTATAAGGTCGTCTTACCTATATCTGATGAGAACTATTTTAGACTTGCTTTTGTAATGTTCTCCACTTGGGTAAGGAGAGTTGTTGTATTTGTCTCTTTGTCTTGTAAAATATCAAGCAACTAGCTTATATTCTGTCTTATGTCTTATGTCGTTATGTAGGCTTGCCTGGTTTGACAGCCTATGGTGGGTGTATGAGCTTGGGTTGCCCAAAAAAGGGGACCGTGTATTTGTCTCGGCTGCATCCGGGGCTGTTGGCCAGCTGGTTGGGCAATTCGCAAAATTGGCTGGTTGTTACGTGGTTGGAAGCGCAGGTAGCCAAGAGAAGGTACGTTATTGCTTCTGAAAATAGCTAAGTCGATTGGTCAAGTACGTTCGGTCATTTGGTTCTAATCTCGGCTCACAATTGGACATTAGGTTGATCTATTGAAAAACAAATTTGGATTTGACGAGGCCTTCAACTACAAAGAAGAGGACGATTTGGATGCAACATTAAGAAGGTAAGATTATCTTAATCTCGTAGCATTGTTGTTTAATTTATCGCTATAAATGAATATTATTGGTTTCTTATTCTATGCAATCTAATTAGATTCAATGACTCGATTTGTTTAGGTATTTTCCCGAGGGAATTGACATTTATTTCGAGAATGTTGGAGGGAAGATGCTTGAAGCTGTTTTGCCGAATATGAGACTCCATGGCCGTATCCCAGTGTGTGGAATGATCTCACAGTATAATCTTGTCGAGCCAGAGGGTGTCCACAATCTATTTAATCTGGTTTCAAAACGTATCCGTATGGAAGGATTGCTGGCTTTCGACTATTATCCTCATCTTTACCATAAGTACATGGAAATGATCTTGCCGCACCTTAAGGAGGGTACGATTTCATATGTGGAAGACATTGTTGAAGGTTTAGAAAGTGCGCCCGCGGCTTTAATCGGTCTTTTCTCCGGCAAAAACGTTGGAAAGCAACTTGTTGTAGTTGCTCGTGAGTGAATTTCTAAAAAGTTTGATTGTTGATGAACTTTCAAATTGTTTGTTGTACGATAAAATCTAGGGATATTATGCGGTGTAATCCTGCATTTTTCGTTTGTCTATGTTGTTTCACTTTTCTTTTTTATACTCTACGTTGTATCTAAATTTCTTAATTATTTTTTCATGATGCCCTCATTTAAATAATTAAATGTGCATTAACTTCATTATTTATCAAATAACCGTACTTCGACATTTATTTTGACTCATCAATGTCTTATCACCATCTTCTACAAGATGCATCACAAATCACTTTTAATATATAAGCACAAACTACTACAAAAACCTTCGTTATAAATAATGGGTAATTTGACGAATTAATAAGTAATTGAATAGATCGTCTAGTAATTGGAACAATAAATAGATGGTTTAATAAATCACCTAAGAAACTAACCTAGCGAAGACAATCAATGAGGTCATTGTGTAGTTTAATGTATAGAGTTCATGAGATACACCAGAGAACTTCAAAAATGTAGAGGTACACCATAGAAAATCAAAGAACCCGGGGATACAACCGTACAAATTCCCTAAATTTATTACTTATGAAAAAGTACTAATAAATTTCCCAACCTGTCATTGTATCCCATTTTATTTCATGGATCAACATATCCATTAAGGCGATCAATACGGTTTTTCTGCTAGACATTCGGATGGTCCGATGTGAATTTTGTAGCTCATGGACAAACTCATTGACAAGCAGGATGTCGTGTTTAGGACTACGTCAATGTATGGTATGGAGTATGGACACGATAAAGATACACATGTTATACAGAGTGAGTAGTACTTACAGCTATGAGCAAGTATGATTGGGTGTTCGGTTAAAAATTAAAAGAACTTCTGAAATCGAACTTTCATCCTCTTTAAAATCTAGTTTATGTATCCGAGTTCCAATTTATCCTCGCAAAACATTAGGGTGAAAATGTCGATCTTGTCTCCTATGTCCCACGCGATAGTACCTTCTGAATGCCCCTTCGATTATAAAGGGGCCAAGCGCGTTAAGCACTTATTATATACTTGTACCTCTCAATTATCAGGGTCGGATTTTTGAATGAAAAAGAACAAAAATAACAGGAAATTTATTCAAACACCAAAATAACAGAGGAAATTTATTCAAAACACTCTCGAATGCATTACAGTTTATCATATACAAAGTAACAGTTTAAAGGCGAACCTTCAATCTAAATAACACTGAAGAAAAACAGAAGTTAAATATTGATCGCTTCCTCAGAGTTACTTGTGAGCAACCGCGATAACCTGTTTGCCGACATTTTTGCCAGAGAAAAGACTGATCAGAGCCGAGGGAGCGCTTTCTAAACCTTCAGCAACATCTTCAACATATGAAATTGTTCCTTCCTTGATGTGTGGTAATATCATATCCAGGTACTTTTCGTAAAGATGATAGTAACTGGTAACGAAAAAACCTTCCATGCGAAGAGCTTTCGTGAGCAAGTAGGATAGATTGTGGATACCCTCAGACTCCGCCAGATTATACTGTGAGATCAATCCACATACTGAAATACGGCCATTAAGTCTCATATTAAGTAGAACAGCATCAAACATCTTTCCTCCAACGTTCTCAAAGTATATGTCGATTCCCTCAGGAAAATACCTATACAAAACACATCAAATCAATTATAATGTTTCCGTCTTATACACTACTCGTGACTAAATAGAGTTGCTATTCTGTATTTTGTTGGATTATACTCCCTCCATTCAAATGAATTCCATACGCTTTTTGAATATCCGTGAGGCTTATTTTAATCAAACGTATGGAATCCTACTGTATTTAAAACCCAAACATTTAAAGGCTTCTCATTAAGCCACATCATCATCTCAGGTTTCTTTTTTCATCTTTCCCACATATACCCCACCACTCCACAGTGTCTTATTATTATGTTTTCTTTTCCTTTAAATGTTTATGTATAAATGTATAAATTAAAAATATATCAGTTAAATACAAGAACAATAATTAACCTACATACCATAACATTTGGTAATTTAAAATGTTATGTCAAATACTGGACTTTTTTTTTTCTGAAATTTTTTTGAGTTTTTTTTTAATAATGGTGCACAACATGTAATTTCACAAATACAAAATCTTATGAAAAATATCAGACATTTGGGGAAACAAAGCAATAATAAGATACATGTTGGCAAAAAATGAAATCAGTCTTTTAATCAGGTTCAGAACAAAAAATAAATACGGTTGAAAAAAAAAAGCTAAAATGCTTTATATAAGCAAAGCCTTAAAAATGCATGTAAAATAATTTTAATATCATATATTCTAAAAGCGATAAAAAATTAATTGATTAACATAGATATTAAAAAAAAACATTTTTATATATAGAAAAAGTTAAATTAATATAGCCCATAAAACATAAGGGGGAAGTTAAAAATAAATATTTAAAATAGATTAGACGATGTAGGTGTAAAATTCGAGGAAACTAAGCTAAAAATAGGGAGTATATAAGACGTAATTGCTATAAACATATCAAAATTGATAGAGGAATATCATTAAAATCAAATTTCATAAATTGGATGAGATAAAATTTTCAAATCATATAACACAAAAGTCGTTGCGCAGAGGTTGAATTGAAATTAAAATGAAATGTTATTTGAAGTTAAATAGGATTGACAAAGATAAAAGCAAAGAGAACTTGAAAAGAGGTATGTGTGATTATAAAAACATATTTTAAAAAATTATTTAATATTAAAAGATTAAAATAGATATTAAACACCTTAAATACGAAAATAGAGATCTAGCAGTAAATATTACGGAAGACATGCAATAGTGAACTTGGTTAACTTGGAAGTTGAAAGGTGCGGCAGTGAGGGAGTACTTAGGTGGGACTTGAGATTATTGTAGGATGGTAATTTGGTAAATGTGTTTGGGCAGTGAAAATTTAGTATTGCTTTGATTATTTACTTGGCAATTGGCATGTACATCGTTTAATTAAGTCCAATATTATATTGTGTATTTGCGTACGTGTTACCTTTGACTATATACCTATTGTCTTGGTTCGGGATATACTCACCGTTACGTGTTATCCGGATCGATCCGGTCCAGTCCACACTTTAAAAAAAAATTAGTTTTCTCTTTAAAAGTAGAACTGGTACAGGATAGACGCCAGAAAAATCGGACTTTAAGAGTTACAGTCCAGTCCCGTTCGGGTCTCCTCTTAACCGGTCCGATCTCCGGTCTTGGGATTAGTGGTCATCCGGTCCATTTTTGGACCGGTGAACACTCCTACTCACCGGGTTGGAGTATACCCAATGTTGTCAGAATCGAGATTCTACATTGAATCGATGGGGTAGGTAGGATCGGATCGGTTAAGAGGATAAATACTCGAGTGTATTCTACTAAATATAGGTTTTTATTTGATAAATACATAAATTGATGATCAAAATACATACTCCCTCTTATTCCATGTATTCTTCCCTTTACATTTGAACTCTAGGATTAAGGAAATGAATACGGACCACACAAAACACTATACCCCACATGCAATTAAATATGGACCGCACAAAACACTATACCCCACATGCAATTAAATATGAACCACACAAAACACACAACCCTACCTCCAAAAATGGAAATAGGGAAGAAAACATGAATGGACCAAATAGGAAATAGGGAAGAATAGATGGAATAAGAGGGAGTATTGATTAATATTTTTCCATAAATTATTGACCGATTTATAATTTCCGTGTCATTGTATGAACATGATTATACAACTTCTACAAGATTTGGTAAATACATAAATTGTTGTCAGATTTTACAATGTCATTATATAAAATATATATTTATTCTTTTATCATAAAATCGGATCGTATAATCGTAGGATCTTATTATGATCCTAACTCTAGGACGGAATTTTCAAAAGAATAGGATCTTAGATTCTACAACCATAATAGAATCGTAAGATCTGGGATTGGCCATGCGTTTTTGGATCGTAAAATCGTAGAAACGTAGGATCGAATCAGGATTCCGACAACAAAGAGTATACCAATTACATCATATAAGCAACTGACCTGATTATGGTCATTATACAGATAAAAATAAGTTTTCACACATTTATCATTTATGTTACTTTAATTAAACAATTATCACAGCTAACTTATTAAACGACATATGCTCCATCTGTCACGGTCAATAGTTTACACTTTTCTTCCTATTTTATTTTTAAATGATATTTAAATCAATTCTCCCCTATCCCTTTCTCTCTGTACTTTGGTATTTGTATATAAAGCATAAGTAAACAATACACCAAAACAGTTGGAGTATAAATTATATACAAGAATAAATAAAACACAACAATCACCAATTATACTTTAACCGCCGCCCGAGGAGTGGACTTAGTTTAAACATGAGATTAAGGATTTCCTAAAGTCGATCAATTAAAGCAAGGCGCACTTTAATAAGCGTTTATATAAAACATAACAATCACCTATTCTTACATCGTTAAAGTGAATATATAACTATATATATAAGAATGCATTTTTAATGATAGCGGGCTTTATATTATGTTTGACCATAAGAAAATCCTTACATTTTTAAAAAAAACATATAATACACACTTCCTCTGTTCCAATTTTTCTTTTACCTTTTGTTAATATATTCTCACAAAGAATAGAATAGATAAACAAATAAGTGAGACGAAATAAGTACGACAACTATACCAATAAACTATTTGAGAGGTTATTCTCTAAAATATAAATTTAAACATTAAATTTTTTAAACCATACCCGTGCAATTTCGTGTAATTTTGCACGGGGCTAAAACTAGTTCATTTGAATATCTTTCGCAACAGGAAACTCACTTTTTTAATGCTGCGTCGAAATCTTTCTCTTCCTTGTAGTTGAAGGCCGCGTCAAATCCAAATTTAGTAGTCAATAGATCAACCTAATAATGTCAAGTTGTAAACGGAAATATGAACCAGAATTTGGGTTAACTCGTACTGTATTTGCATGACAGTATCTGTACTAGACTTTTCAGTTAACAGGAAATCACAATCACCGTATTGCTACATGACCATTTGACATACCTTCTCTTTGCTACCAGCGCTTCCAACGACATAACAACCAGCTAATTTCGCAAATTGTCCAACAAGCTGCCCAACTGCTCCGGCTGCAGCAGATACAAATACATAGTCTCCCTTTTTAGGTCTCGCAACTTCATAAAATCCCGCATATGCAGTCATACCAGTCATGCCTACAGAACAACATAAGCACGATATATAAGATAATATCATCTAAACACGGGATCTGCACGACTGCACGTCTGTATGAATAGATACTTATATTGGCAGAAACATACCAAGAATCCCGGTGTAGTAGGAAAGAGGAACGTCAGTATGTTCGATTTTAAATAAACTTTGTGACTGTTGTGGTGATGTAAGAAGAGAGTACTCTTCCCATCCCGTAAATCCCCATACTAGGTCTCCCGTTTTGAACTTTGGATGACGCGATTCCACTACTTCCGACACTCCATAACCGCTAATTGCCTGCCAATATTCATTCGTCTCACAAATGAGCAAATAACAACTGATAAACTGATAATGCACCTAAATGAAATTCTTAAGTACTTCGTAATATGAGTAGAATTTTTCATGATATCAAATATGGGTGTCAATGGAGCAAACCAACTTGACCGTTCTAGTCCCTGAATTGGTCTTTACCTTGAGTATTTGATGGGAAATTAGCTCCCATCTCCCACGTGCAACAGGAGCACCAATCGATAAGTTATGTAAAGTAAAATAAATCGCAAGCTAATAATTAGTCGAGACTAGTTTGTTAGTCGAGTCTGAGGGTGCCAATCACAGATGTTGGACTTAATGCCAACAGAATTGAAGTGGTAGTGAAATTTTCGGTGCCATTTTCGCTAGACTCGCATTTTTTTATTCCACCGGTCGTATCTTTAGTCATGTGGTTGTAATGTTGAATAACTTTTGATGTAACTATACAAAAAAAACCAAAATAGCATGTAGTTACATACTTAACATACTTTAACATTGTCGAAAAAATTTAAAGATTATCCAAATAAAGGGAACAACGTATACGAAAAAGTATAATATATATATACCGATCCATGAGGAGTAAAGGATTCGAGATAAGTAGGTCGATCATTCGCACTCATACGATCTCTCATGTACGGGTCACATGACAAGTACAGATTCTTTAGAAGAATACTAGCATCATTAGAATCTTCAGGAAGTTTGAGGGTAATCTTGGAATCTCGAATCTCCAAATCGGACTCTTTCGGGGACCCGACAGCGTAGTACTTTAATACTACTTGCTTGTTACTCACTTCTTGTTCTGAAGCCATTGATGTTATTCTGTGTATGAATTATAATTGTGGAGATTGTTAGGATGTACTCATGTTTTTGGTGAGAAGTATATATGAAATATGAATAAATAATACGGAGTAGCTTTTTCGGGGAACCACGTTGGTAACAAAAGTGAGAAGAACAAGAACGTAAGACATGACATACTATAAGAATCATTTGCTGGTGAGTAGCTACGTTGGAAAGTGACCTTTAGTTAGACCTGTTAAATGTGGCCCGACTCGGAAATTGACCAAAATTCGTCGAAAAATAACCCGCTACTTTTAACCTGAATCCGAAAACAATCGACTTGATAATAACCCATACATTTACGGTCAAAATCAGCTGGGCCCCTAGCCCGAGCAATAAATAGCTAAATTTATTTTCAGGCAGATTCGGTCAAGTTATGTCGAGTGATTTTCAATACAATATTTTTGGATCAAATGATCTTTTAACAAGTCTACCTACAAGGTTACCATCTTTGACCGAAATAATATTTGACCCAGGTCATTTTCACTTCATGTGAAATCAACATGACTCACCAAATAGTCTGAACCTAGAACAGTGGATTGGTAAAGTCCGCTTAGCTTTGGCATCCTTATTGAAGGCCCAAATCGGCCAATTGTTTTCCCTTAGTTTGGGCCTTCAATAAGGCCAAAAACAGCCTAATAGCTGGACCCGTATGGGCCAAGTTTGTCCCCGGCCTAGCACGCGATATGATATTTACCATTTACATGTTAATTGAAAGTTCTATTTATTAGAATTCTGTTGCATTACTTGGTAGTAAAACACGAGCGTGTATCATTAAATCTAGACTTTTTCTACCATGGTACATTGGTACCCCTTCACATTTTGAAACATACATACTACCCCTCACTTTTATCATTAACCATCATCATAACTCTAAACTTTTATTCCATTCCATCAAAAATTTCTATTAATTGATGACATGGCTACTTATTAAAGTTCCCTTTTGATTTAATCACGCAGTTAATCTCTAAGAAAATAGCTTATAGCCGATGGACTGATGGTTTGGTAAGAGTGAAAATCAAAATAATGGTTATTGACAAAGGTGATGTTACGACGAGGGCAAAGCAAAAAGTTGGTTGTGTTGCGATGATTAGGCAAAAGTTGGTGGTAGTGTAACAAGTGTTACGGTGGTAGAGCATCATGGGTCGTGGTGCAACGAGGGTGCAACATCGTGATTGGTGGTGCTATGAATAAGGGGTTAGATGGTTGGTGATTATAATCTGATGGAATAGAGAAGTTAGTGACTTAGTGGTAGTTAACTAAGGAATCACTTAACATAGTAATTATAGAAATATTGACGGAATATAAGTTGAGGAGTACAAAAATGGTTAATGATAATAGTTAGGGGTATCAACTATCACGTATATTTCGAAAAGTGAAGGGATACCAGATGAATTCGCAAAAGTTCAAGGATATTATATAGAATATCCCTTAAATATATTACACAGTAAATAATATTTTAGTAGTGCTAAATGCTTATCGTGAGTCTATGACATACTGATGCTCTCAATTATTTCCTCTGTTCCAATCAATTCTTTACCTTTGATTTAAATATTTCTCACATATATTACACAAATGTAAAGAAATGATTGAAATAGAGGAAGTATTAATAATAATTAAACAGCGGGAAAAACAAAAAGAATTATAAACAACATCACCTCAACATATGCTCGGTTTTTTTTAACCGTAAAATCATTTCTGGATCATGTGACAAAAAATTATAAATATTAGGGTATGCCGGTAATGGAAAAAAAAACATTAAATGCTAGATTTACAAATGCGATAAATGTTAAGACATCTTTTGATTAAAAATGAAAAATCCTAATATTTTAATGTCATGGATCCAACAAATGCCTTTTAAGTCCTTATTAAAAAATAAAAGTGATCCAATGTTCTGGTTTGGCCAAGTAACTCTTATATGAGACGGTCTTACCATATAAACCGGCCAACTTTTATAAAAAAGAAAAGTACCCTTTTATAACAACAATAAATGAATAATTTTTTTCTAGAATAAGACGTCTCGGTGTGATACCGTCTTTTATACTATAATTAGTGGGTTTGGCCGGATAGACACAAGGCCTAATAAGAATTATTCAGCAGCTGATGAGCAAAAGAAATACATGTTTAAGACTGTTGTGTTTGTATGGCTAATTGGCTACGAACAAGATTATTCATGGATAAACGCTTTAAACAACACTTGAAGAAAGAAAATCTTAAAACATTTCCTCAAAGTTCCTTAGGAGCAACAGCGACTAGTTGTCGACCGACATTTTTACCGGAGAAAAGACCGATCAAAGCGGAGGGAGCACTTTCTAAACCTTGCGAAATGTCTTCGACATATGAAATCTTTCCTTCCTTAATGTGTGGTAGTATCATGTCTAGGTACTTTTGGTAAAGATGATAATAATCGCTAACCACGAAACCTTCCATACGAAGAGATTTAGTGACCAAGCTGGATAGATTGTAGATACCCTCGGACGACTCCAAATTATATTGTGAGATCAATCCACATACTGGAATACGACCACCACGTCTCATATTAAGTAAAACAGCATCAAGCATCTTCCCTCCAACGTTCTCAAAGTAAATGTCGATTCCCTCAGGGAAATACCTATGCAAATGACATATATATAATCAATTGTCTAAACTTACAATTATGTAATAAACTAGATTCAAAACCCGTTGGCATTATTCATGGAAATTCTAGCATAGAAATTAGGAAGTGAGTAAGGCTCCTATGCATAGAAGAAACTCACCGTCTTAATGTCGCGTCCAAATCTTTCTCTTCCCTGTAGTTGAAGGCCTCGTCATATCCAAATTTATTTTTCAATAGGTCGACCTAATAATTTCACATTGTGAACAGAATTAAGAAGCAGGATTTGGGTTAACTCGAACTGTTTTTCTTTTTCCGGACGACTTTTCCAAAAGGTCTCATATTATTATATTAATAGAGTGATAGGCTTAGATACCTTCTCTTTGCTACCGGCGCTTCCAACAACATAACAACCAGCTAATTTCGCAAATTGTCCAACAAGTTGCCCGACTGCCCCTGATGCAGCAGAGACATATACATTGTCCCCCTTTTTGGGTGACCCAAGCTCATAAAAACCCGCATATGCTGTCATACCAGTCATGCCTACACAACAACATAAGCACTATATATAAAAGAATATCATCTAAACACGGATTCTGCATTACTGCATAGTCGTATGAGTTGATACTGGTAATGGCAAAAACATACCAAGAATTCCAGTGTAGTAGGAAAGTGGAATGTCAGTATGTTCGATTTTGAATAAAGCTTGTGACTGTTGTGGTGAAGTAAGAAGGGAGTACTCTTCCCATCCCGTAACTCCCCATACTAGGTCGCCTGTCTTGAACTTTGGGTGACGCGATTCCACTACTTCCGACACTCCATAACCTGTAATTGCCTGCCAATATTCATCCATCGCACAAAATCAACAATACCAGGTGGTAACTCATCTAGATGAAATGCTTGCAAAATATACAAAAAAATTGTTTAAAGAAAGCTTCAAGGGTAATTTTGATGCTGACAAATTTGAACGACTTGAGTATATCTCTCGTGACTTTACATACTAAACTAGTTGACATCTGCAAATTCCCTTAATTTAAATTGCCACTAAAACACTTAGAACACTGGGTGTATTATATTGTGTTCTAGGTAGCACTTACACTCCTACTAATTAGCCGTCCTGTGTCGGACATCGTGTCGGACATGGACACCTATAAATAAGAAATGAGAGGTTGAAAGACTAAAAAAGATTGATTAGAAGATGAGTTAGGTGAGAAATGAGAATAAATTATTGTCATAATCAAATTTCACCTTCAATTATTTACATTTAATATAAAATAACAATATAAAAATAAAATCGTACGTTATTTATAACTATAAAATATATATTTTATTAAATTTAAATATCGTGTCTCGTGTCCTAAATTTCACGATATGTCGTATCACGTGTCTGTGTCCGTTTTCGTGCTACCTAGATTGTGGTACACCCCCGACGATTTTTTTTTTCCAAAATAAGGATTAAGAGTTAAGACCCTATTCTTTTCCTCTTAATTTCAGCTTGACTTTTTTTTAGCTTAGTTAAGTTTAGCTTTAATCAGTTCTCGTTAGCTCATTTCTTAACAAAATTAAGTCTTAGTAGAACTTCATTCACTTCAACCCAACTCTATCTAATTTAGTTAACTTCAGCTGACTTCCAATTAATTCAGTTCAGCTCATTTCAACCGAAAAGAAACAAGGTTTAAAGGCAAAGAAATTAACAAATTGGGGCTCGATTGAATACCCAAAATGTGTTGTCGCACTCCGTATCAGCGACCTTAGTAACTTGTAAATAAATAGAAGCATTTACAAAAAAAATTAAGCTTGACCTTAATAAATTATCGTAGATAAAGGAAAATAAAGTATATCGTAAAAAAGGGAGAATAAATTACCAATCCAGGGGTAAAGGAGACCACATAAGTAGGACGATCATGTTTGGTCATACGACTTCTCATGTAGGGGTCACACGACAAGTAAAGATTCTTTAGAAGAATACTGTTAGTATCATTGGAATCTTCTGGAAGTTTGAGGGTAATTTTGGAATCTTGAATTTCCATGTCGGATTCTTTCGGAAACCCGACAACATAGTTCTTCAACACTACTTGTTTGTTTCTCACTTCTTGTTCTGAAGCCATTGTTGTTGAGATTATTATGTAATGATGTTATTATTAAAGTGTTCTTTAATTTTCTTGATTAATATTTTGAGTGGGTGATTTGTTTGTGGTAAAGGACTCAACTTTATATAAATGGAAATGGAAATTAAATAGCTTTTTTGAAAGCAACTCTTGATTCGTTATGGCTGTAAAGTCACCATTAGTTCATTACAATAATGCATTAGAATTGGTGTTTTTTTTATATTTTTTATTGTCAATGATTGTAGAAGTTCGACAATAATTTGCAGCAAGTCTCATTGAACACGGACATATCCGTCCTTAATAAGAATTTATGAATAATTTGAGGCTGTCATAATATCATATGCATGGGTAAATGCGGAGTAACAATTAATAACTTGTAATTTATTCTCATTTATTCTCATTTTTTGGCATCATCTAAAGAGTCAAAAATGTGTCCACCAAAATCATCGTTGTTAACAAAATCCCATAGAATCTTTGGTGTTTGGTACTTGTTTAGTTATTTTACGATTGTTCCACTAACAATGCGCAAAAATCGCACCCAATATTTGGAACAACTTTTTTAAAACTTTATTATTATCATTATTGTTAAATTAATCGATTAATGTTAATTTCCTAATTTAACCTTTAGCACGAATTAGTATAAATTTCAAATTTGATGGAGGGAAAGCAAAATACCTATGTAAATTACAATAATATCCCGGGTATCGCTCAACTTGAGTAACACCCGGTGTTGACATCTCATTTTCCTAATAGGTAAGGTATATAACTATATACTTGAGATGAACGTACCTTGTACAATTAGTTTGTAATGTCAAACTCCCTTTCTCCTTATAAAGTTAGACAAATTCTCATTTGTGACAAATAAATTTAGTCATAAGTTGCAAGAGATCAGAAGCTTTAAGTGACACATCAAGTGAGAGAGAGCTTGTGAATTTGTGATAGATCACGAGCTTATAACGGTTACAATACACCAGCGAGACTTTGTAATTAAGTTGTACCGTCTTTACACTTATCTTCTTGGAACAAAAAAAAACATGATACTTGTGAGTTGTAACACAAGTCATTGTCGGTTGATGTAAAATAAGCGTGACTCAACTAATAATCTTATCTAGAAAGTAGAAAGAGTCAACCCCCAAAGTCTTTTTAGTCTAGGCGGCCCAACACTATCCTTCCTAGGCATGGGCATCCTTAATGCAAATATTTTCTGGCCCAAAACCCACGGCCCAATCCGTGATATTCTTATATCAACTTTGACTTTGCGTGAATATGTGATTCATGACCAAAAAAGGAATTTAGGAGTTGTTTTCTTAAAGCAAATTCAATAGTTTGGTTTAAGAACTTGCAAACTAGTGAGTAAATCATTGAAGCTATCTATGTTGGATAGACTAGCTTAATTTAAGCTAGTTGTTTAAATAGGTCTAGCATAAGGAAACAACCAATATATCAGCATCTTCAATAGACAATTATAATACACTGTAGTTGTTTTTTAAGCTACATTACTCTTCGACTACATACCACTCCAATGGTACCTTGTTTGCCCACATACTTTTTCTAAGCAACAATGCTTTTAAGCTCCAACATCATCTAATGGTAAACTACAATAGAGATATATAGCTTTCAGGGCCCCACATAACAAATAAATAATGCACTATATATTATTTTTTAATTTTTTCATTAATTATTTTATTTTTTTATGAAAGCTGATAAGGGTAAAGTCGCGTCTCCTTAATCAAAGTAAACATAAATCACAACTAACTAATAGTCAGCGGTAAGCAAGGTATCGAATCCACAGGGAGGCGGTAGTATTCTAATCTGTTAAACTAGGTTTGTGTCTATAGTAACAATTTCTGGGTTTTGACATTGTGTTTCTAGTCTAAAAGCAATCATTAACAATAACTAATAGCAAACAATAACAACTGGAGTAATAGTAAACAATAACAACTAATAATAAAAGGTTGAAAACAATAAGATTAAAAGTCTAGGGTCGCGGGTTCACTATGATTATTGTTCAGGGGTAAGGATGTAGTCACTATCATGCAATAAAGTTATCTAAGCTCACAAGATCGGTCGATTCAATTATGTCTGTTAGATCTACAATTTAACATGCGATCGCTATCATTAAACGAGTTCTATTCAACTATCTCAGCCTATCTTAGTCTTAACCCGGTCGGTGTCAATCCTAATTCGCGAGACTAGTTAATTAATCCTGGCCAGTAATAAAAAAAACTAGAATTAAAACGATAACCATGCAATTGCAATTCAATTAATTAATCTACCCCTTCTAACAATCCTAGATCCCCTTTCAACCCTATAAAGAAATTTAGCTACTCATAACAATATTAATAGCAACAGTTATAAATAAAGTAAACATGATTAACAATTATGAAAGGATGAACAAAGAATAATTAAAGAACTAGAAGGTAATTAACTGAATAACAAAGGAAGATTAAAGAATACCGATTACAAGCTTGAACTAAAGACAATCGTCTTGATGAATAAAATCCAGAGGCAAAGCAAGCTAAATTTAGGTTTTCTAATATTAAAGCATATAAGCATTAAAGCATAGCTAATTGTGAAAGACGAGCTTTCCTTTTATAATACAAACATAATTAATTAGGTTAACTAGTTTAGGAAAATACGAAAAGCCGTCAAAAAGCTAGGTTGCTCGATCGAGCAAAGTGATTCTGCTCGATCGAGCAGCAGTCACTACGACTTGATCGAGCAAGTGGCGATGCTCGGTCGAGCATCCCTTCTTTTGGCTTGTTTCTTTGATTTTCTTCATTTCTTCTCTTTCGTTCTCGATTCCCGTGCCTAACCTTCTACGATCCAACTCCGCCATGCTCCACATCAACTCAAAAAGCTCCAAATGCATCCAATCTGCATTAAAACATAACAGAAGCGGCAGCATCGATATTCTAGCTAAAATAGGATAGAAATAAGCAAGGAAAGACGGTAAATCGAGTTATATGTGTCTAAGGGAAGCATAAAAGATGTATATAAATAATGATCATCAAACTCCCCTAAACCAATCCTTTGCTTGTCCCTAAGCAAAGCACTCAACACTATACAAGGACAAACATACAAATGGTAACTCAAAGCTAATGTTAATGCACGTACAAATCCCAAGCTATCCATATCTATAACAAAGTAATGACCAAGTTGTACCAATAAAACAAATTCAAAGGTACGGAAAAGTAGAAAACGCAGCTCATATTCCAAGATTTTACATGATACCGTAGTATAGACAAAAACCAAATACCTTTCAATCTTGCAAGGCTCAACTTTTGGATTCTCGCGGATTCACTCATGCACTCTTAAGTTTATGTAAGGGTGAGTTTTGTGAAGATAAAAAGAAATAGAAACACTCACTCAACTTATGAAACATGCATGCAATCTAATGTGATAGTAATTTCCCCAACTAATACGCATTCGCTACAAAGCACATGAATCAGGACAACAAGGGAGGCTAATGGGTGAAGGTATAGAAGTGGATTGTGCCAAGGCACGTTTGGGAATGTGGGGCTAAGACCGGTAGTCGCAGCGACACTTACCAAAACAAATCTATAAGACTAGCACAAACCAACACCGACTAGAGAAATCATCTTAAACTTTGACAACGCAAGAGAGATATCGATATTGCTCTATAAATATGCATTAGACTCTAGTATAATCCCTTTCATTATCCCTTGAACAATTCAATGAAGCAACAAATTTTTTCTTTTCTCTTCTTTTCTTTTCTTTTCTTTTCTTTTCTTTTCTTCTTTTTCATTTTTTCCTTTCTTCATCATTTTTTTTCTTTTCTTCATCATTTTTTTTCTTTTCTTTTCTTCTTTTTCATTTTTTCATTTTTCTCTGATCTTTTGCTTCACAACTTTTCTCAACAAAGGGAATAAATGACACAATTTCCAACATACTTGCTAGACCCATTTGATATTCTTTTTTTTTTCAGAAATCCCGACCCAACCATAGTAGACAAGTAGATAAGAAAAACATGCAACTGCGACTGTTCCGAAAAGGTAGGCAAATTCTAGGAATGTAGCTATTAGATGGGTTATAAAACAGGCTACAAAGGCTCAAATAGGCTAAACATAGAGAACTGAATAATAAAGGTATAAAATCAAGTTTTTTTGGCTATGTGAGGCTTATTTGAACAAAAAGAACCACCTTTCCTCATGCACTTATCAAACGAACGCGTATAGTATCAAGAAACTAATGTCACACTTATGCAATTTGATGTTACATATTTCACAAGGAGTACCACACTCAAGCCTAAAGACATTGAGACCAGTTTATTGATGTTTCTGGCCTAGGAAGCTCTATAGTCCTCAGAATTTTAAGTGGTTTACCAACTAAAATTGGCCAAATCTAATTAGTATAAGGTATGTCAAAAACGGTCAAGACTTATCCTATGAGCTTGGTTGTGGCGATGCTTGGGTGGGCTATGGTGGTCTTCACCTTTAGTATCAATGCTGCGGGTTTTTAGTCTATCGTCCTTGTTGCTCTTGTTTCCTTCTTCCTTTAATGGAAGACTTTGTTTTAGTTACTTAGTTTGTTATTTTTGGTTAAAAATAAATTCCTCTAGCGAAGTACTCTCATGTTGGTGGTTTAGGGTGTCATGTCCCTTAATCGTTGGTCCTTTTCTTCAATTGGGGTACCGCTTGAGGTTTATGGGTGCAACCTTTTGCATAATGGTGACAGTGGTTTTAGATTTTGGTTGTATTGGGTCTTTTCTAGAACGATCTAAGAGATTGGTTGAAGGGTGCTCCTCACTTGTGGAAATCAGCTGGTTGGATTTCATGATCTGTCGGTCCATTGATTTCCTTATTAGATCACCAAGATGTAGGAGATATTTCTCTGTCGGGAGCAGTCTTTGTCGACTTGCATTCCACCAAAAGTTTCTACGTTTTTTAAGCGTAAGTGCATCTTGGTCTCATCGCATGGGAGTTCTAATGTCTCGATGGCCTCTTGAAGTTTATATTCTCACTGATGCTGCGGATGATGAATTTAGTGTCAGTCTACTGTTCCCTACCAACACGTTTCTGATACCCGAAAAAGTCATCAAGTTTGTTGCAGTTTATTTCCAATAATTTGTAATTTGTTGTTTTATATTGTAGTTTATAGGTATGGTTATAGTGAGCCGTACCATTAGAATGTAAAACTCTAATCTTTCCAATTGTCAAAAAAAAAAAAGGTATCTTAAAATGTGGGAACAATCAAGCGGGTGAAAAATTAAATTAAATTATTTGAGTACATTACTAGCTCAAAAATATTGTACCTTCAAATGAGATGTGACAATAGTAAGTTACTAACAACTAGTTTACCCTTGGACTTGCTCTTAGACCCTGTTCTTTTGGACTGAATTTTGCTGAACTTTTCTGAACTGAACTTATAGGAGCTGAACTGAACTTATAGGAGCTGAACTGAACTGAACTGAACTTATAGGAGCTGAACTGAACTTATAGGAGCTGAACTGAACTGAACTTATAAGAGCTGAACTGAACTGAACTTATAGGAGCTGAATTGAACTTATAGGAGCTGAACTGAACTGAACTGAACTTATAGGAGCTGAACTTTTCTGAACTTAATTTTACTTAATTGAATAGAACTTATATAATCTAAACTTTACTAAACTGAACTTTATTATAATCATTATCTTTTGGAAAGGGTTGTCATACAAAAACAAATATACTCTAAAACATAAGGTAAGATAATAAAATTATTCCGATTTATATACATTTGTTTGTTGATACAGATTACTACGTTTACATTACGATAAAAAAATAAATTACATATTACATCGTTTTTTAACTATCTATTTCTATATCATCATCTTCCTCATCACTTTCTTCTTCATCTTCACTACCACTCGAAACAATGAATCCATTGTCTCGCCAAATGTTTTTTTACTATCTTGTTTCGTATCTTGAACATGGCATTTTCCCGCTTATAATCAAACATGTCTGAATCTACTGTTTCTTGAATATTCACGTCATGTTGTATAATAGGTATTCCAAGAGTATGCATCCTTATAAAATTATGGAGTGTGAATGGAGAAACAATAATAGACATTTGATACTTTTGTGACATTTAGAGCATATTTTGTTAACATCTTCCACCTTTTTTTCAATTAACCAAATGTCATTTCAACTTTCATTCAAAACTAATGAATGTCGATAGTTGAAATACTCTACAATTTCTTCGGGCGGTCTCAATGATAATGTATGTATCCAATAATTAATGTCAAATGTTTTATATCGGTTTTCATAAATAATATATTTCGTATAATTTTTCTAAACTTAATTTGTAAGAATTGAACTTTTCTGAACTGAACTTATAAGAGCTGAACTGAACTGAACTGAACTTATAGGAGCTGAACTGAACTTATAGGAGCTGAACTGAACTGAACTTATAGGAGCTGAACTGAACTGAACTTATAGGAGCTGAACTGAACTTATAGGAGCTGAACTGAACTGAACTGAACTTATAGGAGCTGAACTGAACTTATAGGAGCTGAACTGAACTTAAAGGGGGTGAGTTTAAGTCCAAAAGAACAGGGCCTTACTACATTACTGCAATTATTTTTCGGTACTCTTGTACGTCGTGACACTTTTTATTGATTATTGTATTATAAAAAAAATTAATTTTGTGTCTAACTCTATATTAAAATTAGTTTGTTAAGTGGGAGTTATTCTCATTATGTTCAAAATATATCCTACATGGCTATATGTATTCTTTATTCGTTAATTAATACTCCCTCATATTCACCAGTTTATTTACATTTCTATTAGTGCGATTTTGTAGAACCTTACATATTTGACTTTTTAAAGAGTACTTTTATTGGTTAACCATTCATTTAGACCTAAAAAAATACGTAACGAATTTGTTGAACACTTGAATCGAACGTATCAAAATAAGGAAAACGTAAGAAATATGATGAATAAGAGGGAATAGTTATGAAATAATCGTATGTAACAAGTTTATTTAGCTTAAACACTAGCAGTTAAAAAAGTTTATTTTTATAGTTAAATCGACCCAAATACCCAACTGAGGGTGGTAAATTAGCAATAGATCATCTCTTGCAGCGAATTGTATTGTGTGTTCCATCTTATCACGCCTTGCGTTATATAAAAATTGTCATGGCTTGCCCCGAGCCAATAGGTAATGTGTCATACCTAGTTTTTTTAGGGCACTACGACTCAGCTCGCATGTCGGCCGACCTGATGGCTCGTTGTACTTGCGGCATGTCGCGTGCTATTATAGACTCATAGTTACTATTTATAAACATTGAACATTCGCGATAAAAAATGTAGAGGTGTTAAATATAAGCAAATAACATCAAAAGTTTCTACTAAACTGGTTTTTCGTATACTTAAACCAAAATTGCTAATAATATTTTTAGTATATATAAATTTCAAAAATGTCGTGCTTTACCCTTAATTTCAGAAAGGGTAACCAAACCCATCCCACAACCCACAATTTGGTAGACCTAGGGGTGGTCAAAGCTCAGGATTAGCCCAGCGCGACCGTCAGGTCCATTTACCCGACCCGGTAAACCCATTTTAAGCCCGACCCGCCCTCCACCTTGGGTCGTGCCCGGGTCCAATATATTGTACCCAGTTCACCTTAGACCCTTCTAAAACCTGATCCGACCTAGGCCCGTCCCTTTAACCTACCTCAGGTCGTGCCCGAGTCCACCTTCACCTGGCCGACCCTCTCCCCGAGTGTGTTCGGGTCCACCTATCTTTGACCCGATCCGATCTGGCCCGCGCCCGACCGCCCGTTTGTTTGACCAACCCTAGGTGGACCGGTTCGGCCTAAAATTGAGTATTGTCGAATCTGTGCTTGTGCTTTGGTTGTGAATTGACAGTCTGCGATCCAAATGTCACCACTTAAACCATACCATATTTTAGTATTTTTTTTTCCAAATAAATATACTATATTGCGAATAAAAATAAAATTACTATTCTCCCCATTGGAGTAAAGAACTTCTACTATTAACCCTTTTTGTCATATTCTTATAATTTTATATACTCGGTATTTATTAATATTATTATACTCCCACCGTTCCGACATTCATTTATACCTTTGTTTTTTACAATTATTAAGAAAATGGTAGAGGATAACTTGTGGTGGTACTTGGTGGATGACAAGTGGACAATAGTTCTATTAAGTGATCAAATTACTCATAGATTAGCTTCCTAATATAGAAAGGTAAACAAATGAATGAGATAGCATAATATGAAAATGGAAAACAAATGGTCGGGAGTATACAATTCATGGAAATAGAGCCCCGCGTCCAAAACAAAGTTGACTTGAATAGAAAAAAAAAGTAGGCAAAGAAAAAGAAAGATAACGGACAATACGGAGAAACGATTGAAACTTCATGAAAAAAAACACACAAAAAATGACAAACCATAAACATATCCCCGCTTTTTATTAACCTCCATTCCCTTATTCCACCATTTTTATTCCTCAATTATTCATTTTTCCTAATTAAACTCATCATCATTCATTCATTCTTTCTTTCATTTTACTTTCTTCTTTCTTTTTGTTTATCTCAATATTCAGCTCGATTTCGAGAGCTCTATTGTTAGAGCTCTCGATCGAGCTCCTCCTTTTATTCTCTCCCATGTACCCTTTTCATCTCTTTTTCTTTTAACTATTTTTTCTTATTTTTCTCAATGTAATTTCTTCCTTTGTTTCATTGAATTGTTTTTGCATGTAATAATAATGAACGTATACAATTCAATGTAACAAAGAAACTAATGTCGTTGTCAATGTTGACATAATATTAGACCCACATTTCTCTTATACTTTTCTCTGATCTGACCACAGGATTATTATCATTATTGAGAATTCTCAAAAGTCACTATAAACATTTCATTAGAGGTATTTTTTTATTTGTATTTCTAATTTATGCGCCATTTTTATATTTACTTAGTACTGTTTTCGTTCTAATTAATACTACGTAATTATCTTTGTTTTAAATACTCCTATAAAAAAGTCAAATAAATAACTATTAGCTGTGACAGAGAGTAGTATTGTATACTCGTATTATTTATTTATGTCATCGTAATCATCAAATAGGTTGCCCTACTAAAAAAGTAGAGCAATTCTATGAATTTTTGATATATGATTAAAAAAATTTCTGTAGAAATTGAATTTGGTTTTGTTTAACCATAATCTTTGTACGATATTGTTGTTTTTTGTACGATATTGTTTTTTTTTTGTAGAATCGTTTTTTTGTGTGGAATTAGTAGTCTTGTGTAAGGCGGTTTTACTCTAATATAGTTGTAAAACGGATATAAATACAACCTAGTAGGTAAAATTGGAAGTCGAAGATCCTGTTTTACGATAAAATTTATGTAAAACCGCCTCACACATGTATTTGTGTTTTTGCTATTATTTTTTGGAATGTGTGACCCTAATTTTACAAATCTTGTAACAAATTATTTTTACTAGTATTTTTTGGGTTGTGTGTCACTAATATTATTTATATTTTTCAATCTTCAAATCTCAGTGGATTCTTTTTTGTTACACAATCTTAAAATATCCAACCAATGAGCACTTAGACTGTCTGGTAACGGGTTGTTCTATCTTAAGCATTAATGCTTTTATCTATTGTGTTTGCTTGTATACATTTCCGAAATTGACTTGACATATTTTGAAAAAAAAAAAAGTAGACAATCAAATGGAATATAGAAAATTAGTTTTTTAATAATATGTGAGACGAAATATTTGGAGAAGGTAAAAAAAAAAGGAGGCTTTAGACGGACCAATTCCGTCTAACCAATAAGAAGTGATTTCGTGACCAGTTTATGGTCAAACGCAACCACAATGGTACAACTAGTTTTACAGCTTATGGTAAAAAAAATTTCAAAAGTGGTCGCATTCAGTTGTAAAATGGTAACAAAATCCCGCCCTATTGTTTCAGACGAGATTCCGAGAATGACCCGTCTTTGAGGGAGATCAACTGGAAAAAAGGTGGCTGGATGATTTGTTAGATTTTGTGCCAGCTGTCTGTTTTCTGTTTTAAATTCCAAAGGTTGGATTGCTTAATTATTGAGCACAATTATTAGCCTTAGATTTTATATAATTGTGATGATCCTTTAATAATGTAGTTATTTGGTTGAGTACTCCTTACGGATAATGACTGTAATAGTATCAATTTTGTACTATATGAACTACTATAACTGTATGAAATGAAATATCAATATATTTCAAATTAACAGGATTGCTGAATGTAATTAATCTTCTTAGAGTGCAGTAAACAACTTCTCTATACAAAAAATGGAGATGGCAGCGCAACTAAGACGAGGAATATCACGGCAATTCTCGACTGGATCACTCCGAAAATCAGGGAGGTTCAGTTTCAGGAGGCAATCCTCTTTAGACCCTCAGCGTAACAACCTGAGGTTTAGTTTTGGAAGGCAATCATCTCTTGACCCAATTCGACGTAAATCAGCTGCTGAGGAACCACTGACTGTGGTCCCGGACAACTTAGACGCGACAATGCAGTTGTTGTTCATGGCGTGTCAAGGGGATGCGAAGGGTGTCCAAGACTTGCTTGATGAAGGGACTGATGTTAATAGCATTGACTTGGATGGTAGGACTGCCCTGCATATTGCAGCTTGTGAGGGTCATGTTGAAGTTGTTAAGTTGTTGTTGAGTCGTAAAGCTAATATTGATGCTCGTGATCGTTGGGGTAGTACGGTATCTTCCATTTATTCACAATTACTCCTTATGTTGTACCATCAACCATGAAACTGTCTTACACAAGGCCAACCCTTCTTTCTGCAGGCAGCTGCCGATGCAAAATATTATGGGAATATGGATGTCTACAGTATCTTGAAGGCTCGGGGGGCAAAAGCTCCAGTATGACACGAGTTTCTTTCCCGCATTTGTCTTTCTTTTGTTTTGTTTTTATGATGGATTATGAAAAGCCAGACCGTCTAAAACTTTTGCTTTTTTGACCAAATTAGAAAACCAGGAAAACTCCAATGGCAGTCGCGAATCCTAAAGAAGTCCCGGAATATGAACTTAATCCATTTGAGTTACAAGTTCGCAGAGCAGATGGTATTGCAAAGGCATGATCTTTTCACCAACTATATTATTAAATTTTCTTAATGAAGCATCTGTGTATTGGAACTATACCCGTGCTATCTGTCTCGTTCCATCTTCTCTTCTGTTTCTTTAATTGGTTATGGGAAACTTGTTTTGCATTTGGAAGGATAGGATTATAACAATCAAATTATGTGTGTCGAAATGTATAGTTAGTGTCGATTGTCATTGCTTTCCTGATTTCTTGATGGATATAAAGCTCGGGGTTTTTGTATCCGTTACTGTATGGATCAGATTAATCAAGCTGCCCTACATTACTTCCTGATCTTAATGCGGTTCTTTTCAGTATTCAGCTTAGAAAAGTTTTGTTTACTCTGAAATGTGCTTGTTTCTAGCTAGGCTATCGTCATTTTCTTAGTCAAGTTATAATGTTCTCTTAATTTTATACCTAGCAGGGTGTATATCAAGTGGCTAAGTGGAACGGAACCAAAGTTGCAGTAAAGATACTCGATAAGGAAAGCTATACGAACCCAGAAAGCATGTATTCCACTAACCTTCCTTTAAAGTGTTTTGTTGAATAATGGAATTTTTTGTGTGCTTAGTCCTGCTCAGTTGACAAGATCTGTTCACATTTTTTTTCTCTGCAATGCTTGCTTTTCTGTTTCTGGTATCCAGCAACAGCTATCAGTTCTGCCTTTAAAATGATAGCTGAGTACTCTGATTGTCATGTTGTGATAAATTTTTCATCGCAGAAATGCGTTTAAATGTGAGTTGACATTACTAGAGAAGGTGCGCCATCCTAACATTATCCAGTTTGTTGGAGCCGTAACCCAAAATATCCCAATGATGATTGTGGTAGAGTACCACTCAAAGGTAAGTCGATTTGTACTGTTGGTTACTTACAGTGCTTATGTCTGTTCTAAGTGTTGCTTTTTTATTCATTTTTATTAAAAGTATAATCTTTAATATGCAAGTCCTGTACTCTTGCGCCCAATTTGAAATATGTTTCATATACAGAACCTGGTAATAGATTAACGCAACAAGTTAAATGGTAAAGAGTATATACCATTCTTGAGAAGACGAGAAAGTATGCATATTATGGTTTAAAATGAGGTGTCATACCCATGTCCGAGTGTCAAGTGTTGCACATGGGTGCGCAAGGGAATTAGAAAAGTCGGAGTAACATAGGTTCTGGCCGCTTAGTTCTGTTTTCCCACAAACTCTTTTATGTGTTTTTGCCAGAAATAATTCTTTTATGCTGTAGGTGAGCTTTCTGATCTTTGATCTGCCATAGCATGCTTTATAAGTTGCATGTAATCAATGACCATAGAAAGCTTCAGAACTGTATCGGTTTATTCTGCAGTGCTGTCATTAAACGAGTGAAAAGAGAGGCTCAGATGGTTGAGGAACTGTTAGTGTGTATCAACTGAACTGTATCTGTTTTCTACCTTTGGTGTCACAGGGTGACTTAGGATGCTATCTTCTAAAGAAAGGGCGTCTGTCACCGTCAAAATCATTAAGATTTGCTCTTGACATTGCGAGGTATTTGCGATTTGTAAGATGCATTCTGAAAGCTTACATTATAGAGCAGCTTTATCACAGTAATTGATCAGAGTATATTGGTCCCTATTTCTCACTTTGCCTTTTAATGTTAGGGGTATGAATTATCTCCATGAGTGCAAACCAGATCCAGTTGTCCATTGCGATCTAATGCCCAAGTAAGAACCAAATGCAAAAGACGACTTATTAAAACATTACGAGGATGATATTATTCTTTAATAGTTGAAAATTTGGTAAGGTGCCAGAAATATTTTGCTCGATAGCGGAGGACAACTTAAGGTTGCTGGATTTGGTTTGGTTCGATTGTCAAAGATATCAGCAGAAAAGTTTAAGCTTGCAGAGACTGACGCCTGCACTCGTCATACAAGTAAGTGCCATCTATTAAAAAAAAAACTGTCTTACCCGTCTATGTACACCGAACCCCTAGGCCCCCTAACTGATCATAAATTTCAGAACTTTTACTAATACTGCAACATTTCACTAGAGAAAGACATACGGGATTCAGACGTTTACCTGTTTAGAAGTGCAGAATTTGTTATGGTCCTGCTTTTATAATATGTAATTTGAAGTACTAAGCTACTTATCCTTTCGAAAGATGAAATTAGTCTGCCTTAAGACGATAATATTTTGGTAGGATGACAAGTTTGAGTTTCAGTAGACAGGAAAAGAGTTGAAGTTACTGAATTTAAGCAACTTTTTACTGGTTCAGATTAATAAATCCATCATTTGGCGTTCCTTTATGAAAAATCTGTTCTTATCAGGCGTCTGCTGTTTACGGATGCAGGTGTGTACACAGCACCGGAGCTTTACAAGGATGATATATTTGACAAGAGTGTGGATGCATATTCCTTCGCTGTTATTCTTTACGAGGTATTTTGTGTTTTTTTTATCTGGTTACTTTTGTATTAGGCATTTATTTAGTAAAAAATACATCAGAGTACTGCATGCGAGATGTTAGCTCTGGTAAGTGGTAACTACTTCCACCTTGAGGATGTTCAAGCTGTTAAATTATACCGTGGTTATGATCTAATTGCAGAGGTTTCGAAAGAAAATGGCAAATGTTGACATGCTCACGTCACTGCATGTAAATTTTTTGCTTACATTTCAAATAAGAATATAATAAACTTCTTGATCTAGTAAACTAATTTGATTCCGAGCCTAGATGATAATTGTTATGGCGGTAGTATAAAAACAGTGGAAGAAAAGGAATAATCTTATCTGATTGTTGTGGCGTGACTTTAGATCACTGTCCTAAAGTCGTTTATGCCCCGTCTACTACACACGGTCTCAGTGGCACTCGACCCCCAGTTTGAGACTTGTTACGCTTATACTTAACATTATGACCATCTGGACAGAATTTAGACACATGACCAGTTTTACCACATGTGAAACACTCGCCTTTGAACTCCCTTTTATACTCCCTTTTTCCTTTGAAATTTTCTGTTTTCTTAGGTCCAAAATTTTGATTTGTCTGATTTGATCCCTTTGAAAAATGTTTTGGTCCTTTTTGAAAATTTTTCTTAGACTCAACCAAGTTAGCAGTGGAGGACAAATGATCAACTTGTTTTCCTTTGGTCTGAAACCTGTTTTGTTCTTCAACTTTTATGTGAGACACGAGTTCTAAAAGAGTAAATTCTTTTTGTTTGTGTTTCATATTGTGAACAAAATTCTGCCAAGACGGGGGTAATTTATCAAGAAGACAATTAGCTTGAAACATTTCACAGATTTTAATACCTTCAGCAGAAATTTCAGAACATAAATTTTCATAGTCGTGAACTTGGTCTAAGACGGGTTTTTGGTCAGACATTTTAAAAGCAAGCCACCTACTACAAGCATATTTTTAGACCCATAATCGTCACTACCATATTTGATTTTGAGAGCATCCCAAATATCTTTAGCGTTAGACAGTTTTGCATAAATCATATAAAGGGAGGGGTTCATGTAATGAAGTAGCATTCCTCTACAAGTTTTGTTATCGCATGCAAAGTCCCTACCACTATTAGGAGGAGCATAAGTATTTGTGAGGGTGTAGTCTACACGAATTTGACCGAGAAAGAAGTCCATTTTATCTGCCCACATTTTATAATTTTTTCCGTCAAAAGGGGCCAATTTAGACATATCTGGAATAATGGGGTTCGACAGAATGGAGGTAGAGATGGGTATAGCATCGTAACTTTCACTACCGGAAGCCATAATAAAAAAAAAGATTGATAAACGACTTTAGATTGTTATGGCGGTAGTATAAAAACAGTGGAAGAAAAGGAATAATCTTATCTGATTGTTGTGGCGTGACTTTAGATCACTGTCCTAAAGTCGTTTATGCCCCGTCTACTACACACGGTCTCAGTGGCAGTCGACCCCCAGGATTACACAACGGCTGCAAACTTCGTGTAGGGAAGAGAGCAGATGAGAACCACCATAAACGTTGCCATGACTCTTTTAATTAAGTTGTAGAAGACATTTTGTAAGACAGATTCTGTGTGAGAAGGAAGGAGAAGTAAGACTGATTTTTCTTGTCTTTCAAAAACTGATTAAGGGTGGTATATATAAGCAAATGGGCCTGGGCATGCATGTAGTTCGTTAGGAATATTTCCTGAGCAAGAGAAGTGTGCTGCAGCAAGCTTCGTCAGGAATATTTCCTGCAGCACACAAGGAATCTCTGGTTTGGATACTGCAACACACAAACAGACTGAGGCTAAACAACTGACACAAGGAAGCCTACTGCAAGCAATTGATTTTGTTTCAGTTGGAAAAAGAAATAAAAGGTGGGCAAGCCCGCACCGCAGGTGCTCTACCAAAGCCCAAAGCCCAAAGCACGAGCCGAGTCGGCCGGCCGTGCCGTGGCGCGCGCGCGCGTGTGTGTGGTTGGTTAGATACTTACCACACACTCATCTAGTAGAGTAGTGTATGGGGTCATATATAAACCCATGAAACTTGTTTTTCATGGTCAATGTGGGATAGAAAAATACAAGTGGGTAGCTTATTTTGAAGCATATATCCAACAATCCCCCACATGATTCAAAAGAAGACTCAAAAAGAAAGAAGACTATGGCAACGGAGACTCGGAGTTAAAACGCTGGTGTCTTGTGGACTTTAACCAGTGTTTAGTGACTTACATTTGGTCTCAACCGCCATTCTGGGTGGATTAAAGCCTTTAACCCTTTAAATGGAGTTGGTTTGAGATCAAGTGCGCACTTACCGATTCTCAAATTAGGGTGAGAACTCGCGACATTCATGAACTCATCATGAATAAAAAACTTTTGTAAATATCTTTTACTTGGATTTACCAAGTGCCCTCTCAAAGTATTTCCTGGTATTTCATGAATGCCTCTAAAGATTCCAAGCCACAAGAATCTCTTGGGGGTAGGGCAAGGCACCCCCCACATTCACATAGGTGAGTTCATCAAGTTTGACTGTCACAAACCATCCTTTTGGACTATAAACTCATTAAGAGCAAATGCTCATCCTTACAAAATGACAGTAAAAACACATACATAATACTACATTTAACACAACAATGGGAATGGAAGTAGTATTTAACAATCTAAGTTCCTTGTGATTTCGTTTGACCAGTTGAACTTAAACAATTAAGACGGGTATCCATCACAAGTCACTTCTTTACAGGCTTTAAACCCATTCCCAGTGCTGACTCCAGCACTAATTTTCTGCAGAGGCCTTTAGTAAGAGGATCGGCAATATTCCTCTCAGATCTTACATACTCGAGTGATATCACATTATCTCTGATCAGATTTCTCACAATTCCATGTCTTAAGCGAATGTGTCTCTTTTTGCCGTTATACGCTTGATTATTTGCTCCCCCGATTGCAGCTTGCGAATCACAGTGCATGGAAACTGATGGAGTCGGCTTCCCCCACAAAGGAATATCTGCTAGTAGCCCTCTTAGCCATTCAGCTTCTTCTCCTGCCAAAGCTAAAGAAATGAACTCAGATTCCATAGTAGATTTAGCAAGACAAGTTTGTTTAGTCGACTTCCAAGAAATAGCACCACTGGCAAGAGTAAACACATAACCACTAGTAGAGTGAATCTCATCATTACCAGATACCCAATTAGCATCACAGAAACCTTCCAGAACACAAGGTGTTTTGTCAAAGTGTAGGCCCCAATCCATGGTGCCTCTTAGATATCTCAAAAGTCTAATCAAAGCATTCCAATGATCTCTACTAGGATTATGAGTATATCTACTAAGCCTACTAACGGTGTAGGCAATGTCAGGTCTAGTGCAATTCATTAAAAACATGACACTACCAATCACTTTAGCATATTCTTCTTGAGACACACTATTACCATTATTCTTCGTTAGGTGAATACTAGAATCATAAGGAGTGTGAAGTGGTTTACAATCATATTGATTAAACTTTCTCAGAATTTTCTCAACATAATGAGATTGACTCAAACACAATCCTGATTCAGTTCTACTGATTTTAATGCCAAGAATAACATCAGCCTCACCCATATCTTTCATATCAAAACGTGAGCTCAAGAAGTCTTTTGTTTCATTTATGACATACATGTTGGTGCCAAAGATAAGCATGTCATCCACATACAAGCAAATTATCACACAACCATTTTCATCATGTCTAGCATACACACATGAATCAGAATCATTAACCACAAAACCATTTGATGTTATCGTTTTGTCAAACTTGTCATACCACTGTTTTGGTGCTTGTTTTAGACCATACAATGACCTAATCAATTTGCATACCTTATCTTCTTGACCGGGAATTACGCACCCCTCGGGTTGTCTCATATAAATTTCCTCATGCAAATCACCATTTAAGAATGCAGTTTTAACATCCATTTGATGTATGACAAGATTATGAATGGATGCAAGTGCTACCAATGCTCTAATTGTGGTTACCTTAGTCACAGGTGAGTAGGTGTCAAAGAAATCTAAACCCTTGGTTTGACGGTTCCCACAAACAACCAACCTAGCCTTGAATTTATCAATGGACCCATCTGGCTTAAGTTTCTTTTTAAATACCCATTTGTTACCTAAGGCTTTACAACCCCTAGGAAGCTCAGTCAAGACCCATGTATTATTACTCATTATCGAATCAATTTCGCTATTGATAGCCTCAAGCCAGAAGGAAGAATCGACCGATTGCATGGCCTCTTTATATGTTCTAGGGTCCTCTTCAAGTACGAAAACATTAATCTCATGTTCATTTAGACACATGTTTTCAGTTAGCAAAGATGTGACAAAATCTGATCCAAAACTAGTTTTGGTTCTGACACGTTTACCTCTTCTAGGTTCTACAATTTCATTGGTAGATGCATGCTCATGAGATGAAGAAGTAGATGCAATAGGCAAGCAAGAGTTTACCGTTTTCATAGGAAAAATATGCTCAAAAAATTCAACATCTCTTGACTCTTTAATGGGTCCAAAACCTGATGACTCTTTAATAATTAAACGATATGCAGCACTGTTTGCAGCGTGACCAATAAAGATAGCATCCACAGTTTTAGGTCCAATTTTATTTCTTTGAAATTCAGGTAGACCAATTTTAGCCAAACACCCCCACACTCTGAGATAGTTAAGGTTCGGAGGGTAACCTTTCCATAATTCATAAGGGGTTTTACCGGTTTTCTTATGAGGAACACGATTTAAAATGTGACAAGCATACAAAATAGCTTCTCCCCACATATTAACAGGCATACCAAAACTTAAAAGCATTGCATTCATCATATTTTTAAGTGACCGGTTTTTCCGTTCGGCTATTCCATTTTGTTGTGGAGCATAAGGTGCGTTGAACTCGTGAATAATACCATGTGACTCACAAAAATTCTTAAGTGGTTTACCGTCATATTCTCCACCTCTATCTGATCTGACCCGTTTGATTTTTAGATCTAATTGATTTTCAACCTCAGTTTTAAAGATCATAAATTTTTCTTCAGCTTCGTCTTTTGTACTCAACAAGTAGACACGTGAATATCTAGAGAAGTCATCAACAAAAGTGATATAGTAATGTTTGCCTCCTCTACTCATAGAATTTCTAAAATCACCTAGGTCAGAATGAATTAACTCTAGAAGACTTGTAGATCGTTCTACACATTTATTAAATGACGCTTTGGCATGTTTTGCCTCAACACATATCTCACATTTATCAAAACATGAGTTACTAAAACTAGGAATCAAAGTTTGTTGTTTTAGTCTTTTAATAGACGCCACATTCACATGTCCTAATCTAGCATGCCATAAAGAAACAGACTCAGCAATATAAACAGAAGCAGAAATATTCTTATTGATAGTCTCAACATCAAGTACAAACAAACCAGCATTACAAAATCCTTTCCCAACAAAGTTCCCATTTTTCGTGAGAACAAGCTTATCAGATTCAAAAGTCAACTTAACACCAGCCTTGTTAAGGAGTGAGCCGGATATGAGATTTCTCCGGATGTCGGGTACATGCAACACATTGTTCAGTTCAAGAGTTTTCCCGGATGTCAACTTGAGAAGGATTTTTCCCTTCCCTTCAACTCTGACTGTGCTAGAGTTACCCATGAATACACATTCACCTCCGGGTACCTCCGAGTACTCTTTGAACATTTCTTTAGAAGTGCATATGTGCCTCGTTGCACCCGTATCCAACACCCATTCGGAAATATTACTTACCAAATTAACTTCCGACACAACAGCAGCTATAATATCATCTGACTCGACTAGGTGGGCTTGAGACTTGTTACGCTTATACTTAACATTATGACCATCTGGACAGAATTTAGACACATGACCAGTTTTACCACATGTGAAACATTCGCCTTTGAACTCCCTTTTATACTCCCTTTTTCCTTTGAAATTTTCTGTTTTCTTAGGTCCAAAATTTTGATTTGTCTGATTTGATCCCTTTGAAAAATGTTTTGGTCCTTTTTGAAAATTTTTCTTAGACTCAACCAAGTTAGCAGTGGAGGACGAATGATCAACTTGTTTTCCTTTGGTCTGAAACCTGTTTTGTTCTTCAACTTTTATGTGAGACACGAGTTCTAAAAGAGTAAATTCTTTTTGTTTGTGTTTCATATTGTGAACAAAATTCTGCCAAGACGGGGGTAATTTATCAAGAAGACAATTAGCTTGAAACATTTCACAGATTTTCATACCTTCAGCAGAAATTTCAGAACATAAATTTTCATAGTCGTGAACTTGGTCTAAGACGGGTTTTTGGTCAGACATTTTAAAAGCAAGCCACCTACTACAAGCATATTTTTTAGACCCATAATCATCACTACCATATTTGATTTTGAGAGCATCCCAAATATCTTTAGCGTTAGACAGTTTTGCATAAATCATATAAAGGGAGGGGTTCATGTAATGAAGTAGCATTCCTCTACAAGTTTTGTTATCGCATGCAAAGTCCCTACCACTATTAGGAGGAGCATAAGTATTTGTGAGGGTGTAGTCTACACGAATTTGACCGAGAAAGAAGTCCATTTTATCTGCCCACATTTTATAATTTTTTCCGTCAAAAGGGGCCAATTTAGACATATCTGGAATAATGGGGTTCGACAGAATGGAGGTAGAGATGGGTATAGCATCGTAACTTTCACTACCGGAAGCCATAATTAAACAAATTGATAAACGACTTTAGATTGTTATGGCGGTAGTATAAAAACAGTGGAAGAAAAGGAATAATCTTATCTGATTGTTGTGGCGTGACTTTAGATCACTGTCCTAAAGTCGTTTATGCCCCGTCTACTACACACGGTCTCAGTGGCACTCGACCCCCAGGATTACACAACGGCTGCAAACTTCGTGTAGGTAAGAGAGCAGATGAGAACCACCATAAACGTTGCCATGACTCTTTTAATTAAGTTATAGAAGACATTTGTAAGACATATTTTGTGTGAGAAGTAAGGGGAAGTAAGACTGATTTTTTTTTTTTTTCAAAAACTGAGTAAGGGTGGTATATATAGGCAAATGGGGCTGGGCATGCATGTAGTTCGTCAGGAATATTTCCTGCAAAAGAGAAGTGTACTGCAGCAAGCTTCGTCAGGAATATTTCCTGCAGCACACAAGGAATCTTTGCAGGTCTGATTTGGATACTGCAGCACACAAACAGACTGAGTCTAAACACTGACACAAGGAAGCCTACTGCAAGCTAACACTGACACAAGCAATTGATTTTGTTTCAGTTGGAAAAAGAAATAAAAGGTGGGCAAGCCCGCACCGCAGGTGCAAAGCCCGAGCCCGAGCCGGCCGGCCGTGGTGTGCGCGTGCGTGTGGTTGGTTAGATACTTACCACACACTCACCTAGTAGAGTAGTGTATGGGGTCATATATAAACTCATAAAACTTGTTTTTCATGATCAATGTGGGATAGAAAAATACAAATGGGTAGCTTATTTTGAATCATATATCCAACAATAATTTCAGGTGATCCTTTATTCAGTAGCGACTAACAAGTATAATATTTACTCAGAAAGGCGTTAGTATATAAATTTGATTTCGAAATCCTGCAGATTAGGAATCCTGCCTGTTCATGTACCTATGATATCACTTGCTTGAAACTGCTTATTTATGGCTCTCGTAGTCACGTGTACGAATCCTTTTTTTTTTTCTGCTTTTAGATGATTGAAGGTGGTCATCCTTTTCACCCCAAGCCTACTGAAGAAGTTATCAAGCTTATGTGTTTGGAAGGGAAGCGGCCGCCATACAAGAAATTGAAAAATTATCCATCAGAATTAAAAGAGTAAGCTCCTCCAAAACACTATCTGATCTATATTTGGGCTACGGCCATTGTCTCCGCGTTTTTGGTTTCAGATGGCCTTATTGTTGTGTTGTCTTACTTTCAAATTCTGACCGAACAAATTTCTTGTAAATAAAACACAGATTGCTCGACGAATGCTGGAGTGCAGATCCTTCTGTTAGACCTAATTTTACTGAGATCATATCTCGGTTGGACAGAGTAGTTACCCAAGGTTCTAAGCAAGGCTGGTGGAAAGACACCTTTAAACTTCCTTGGTTGTAAGGAGCGGAACACTCGTATATAATTCGACTTGGTAAGCATTTCGGCTATATATCTTAAATACTGCAAACCACTAACACAAATCCTTGTACGGATTCTTTACATTTGCTTATGGTGCGGAATTTTAGGACCTTACCTGCATATGACTTTAAAGGGTACTTATGTAGTGGTAGCCATTCAATTAGACCAATAAAAGAAAATGTAAAGAATCTGTCGAACATACTGAAAAAGGAAAATGTAAAGAATCTTATGAATGGGAGGGAGTATAAGTTAAAGGAGGAATTTCAAATGCTAACTATTAGTTGGGTTGAATACAAAGTGAAACGGACATATACAAGACTCGGTGACTAACTAAATCGCATAGCAACTTATAAACCACTTTTCTGGATTGAAATGCTCCGGTACGGTGTACACTCATGCCTCATGGATCCACTCCCTCGCTCAAAGCATACCTGCTCATGGAACTTCTAGCCCCGGGATTATGGGCATAACCAGAGCGGAGTCTCCAACGCTCAAGATAGAGAAAGATAGGACTCTTAACATTGATGTTATTGCTCTTGTAGGACGTGAAGAAGTGGCGTATGTGAGTGCAGATACCTTGTGGACGAAGATCGTACGTTGGAGTTACGACAATGTATTTTGACAATTTTTGGTTAAAGCGCTTGTTGGACTAACCCTGTTACTAGCATCACATATCCAAGTCCTTGGCTCTTAAGCTGTATAAAGTTTGTTTCATTTTGGAAAGAGCTGGAACAGTTTCTTTCCATGTAAATTGTTTACAGAATTATATAAACTGATACCGTTCTTACTCGTTAATAAGGCAGGAGAATGTATAATCTTACAATATGTTCTTCCGCCTTCTTCCCGTTTTTTTTTTTTAATGTGGCTGATTGCTGTAATTCGGAATGACCTTCCAAGGGCGAAAGTTGGTAGTATAATGTTGGTTAGAAACTTGGAATAGAACCATACATGATACAAATGGCGATAAAATTTATGTTTTGGCAAACATTCGTGCAATGTCTACAGTCGACATGGGTGTAGATTTTTTATTGTTATCATAACTCGGATCATGAGAACAATCGCATAGCGACCTTATTAGTCAATTGAGCTCTTCGGGATTAGTTCCTATTAGGGCTAATTAATTTTGGACCGGGCCTGGTTTGTTGAACCCGGGCACTGCCCAGAAAGGGGCGGTTCGGATTGGGCCGGGGCTGATTAAGGTGGACCGGAACCCTGCCCCAAGGGCCGGGCCCGGGTTGGTGCCGACCAGGTAAGATAAGCTCGACCTGTGCATGGGGTTGTATCTGGCGGGCCGGGTTGGGTGAATATAGGGCTGGGCCAAGCTGGGTAGAAATTGACTCAATGGGCGGATCGGGCTGCCCTCATGTTTTATCAGCCCTAGTTTCTATATGAGATGGATTTTGTCGTTCATATGAGATGGATTTTGTCGGACCGGGTCAAATTCGCAAGCTGAAACTTTGACACCAGATTTCAAATTGGGAACCGAGACTTTATTTGGAGCTAAGAATGATGAGTTGCTTATATTTGTAACAGCCCAAAACTGATTTAAACGGCTCATCATAGAATTTTGAGGAGAATCGGGTGAATAATACCATTGTCACCTTACGTACTTAAAGAAAAAAAAAGAGCCACATAGTAGCAAAGGGTTGCACTCGCTACGTCATATTAATAATTAAAAAAAAAAGTCAAATTATCGATTTTTGCTACTTAAAAATCTCTGAAAATGAGGTCTTAGTAAAGACATTAAACTATTAAAAGAAAGTTTGTAACTCCAAAATTTTGTTCCTTGCTACGCTCCTTTTCGATGAATAAAAAATGAAGGTTTAGACGACATTTAAATAAACAAATAATCTCAACTTGTTCTATTTGACGAGAACAATTTGTAAGATCTTTGTATGTCGATTGACATTGAAGACCTATAGAGGTTGGCCGCTAGTTTAAAATAATGCCCGTTTTTCTTATACTTATTTTTATTTTAGTTTCGTTAGTACTCCCTCCGTCCCGGTCATTTGTTTACCTTTGCTTTTGGCACAATTATTAAGGAAATGGTAGGGGACCATTTGTGGTAGTACTTGGTGAATGACATGTGGACAATAGTCCCATAGGGTGATCAAATTACTCATGGATTACCATCCTAATTTAGAAAGGTAAACAAATGAATGAGACACCCTAAAATGGAAATGGTAAACAAATGACCGGGACGGAGGGAGTATAATTTAGTTCTACTCACGCAGTATAATTATTTAGTTTAGTCCTAGTAATTCCAGTCGAAAAAGGAGGGCCTACTCTTGCATCGTAATCGCAAATTTGCAATGACATTACGGTTGTGTCATCATTTAAAAAGCAAACAATTTTGGGAGAGCATCTCGGATGGTTTAGCTTGGTGACCTACGTTGCTCAAATGGACCAACAAAAATTTTGAACTAGTAGCTCTATAGAACCACAAGAGGAATATAATCAATAGGAAAATAGTGATCTCATGCAAATCTGGAAATTGAATAAATACTTCCTCTTATTCAATATATTCTTCCCCTTTTATTTTGGCTCTTAGATTAAGAAAATGAATTTTGACCACACAAAACACACTACCCCACACATAAATGAATTTAGACCACACAAAACACACTACCCCACATCCAAAAAAGGAAATAGGGAAGAAAACATGAATAACCGAAAAAGAAAATAGGGAAGAATACCATGAATAGGAGGGAGTAATATATAGAGGGGTATGTTAAGTGGATCCAATTAAATTAGTCTAAGTTGGGTACACTAAATTGTAGTTCGAAATCGTACTAGCCTAAAAAAATAATGTGGCAAAGGTAAGCTATTAGCAACTAGCTTACCATTGCCATTGGAGATGCTTTCAAACTCATGAAGTCCAATAATTTGGCTTAGGGGCTGCATGTAATTGTAAGAAATTGTAAGATAATAGTTAAACCATTGAAGTTGTTCATGTACAATAGTTTGGCTTAGGCAAGTAACTTTATTAAGCTAATAGGTTAAATGGACTTGACACTAAAAACAGACAATGGGAAATTAGTTGTTCAATTTTTCATTAATCAAGCTAGTATAAAAGTAAGCTCAACGATTGGAGTAGTTTAGTAATTTAAAGTTGTTGTAACTCAAAATATGATAGTGTCAAAGTTAAACTAGTAACAATTATCTTATCATCGGACTTGCTCTGAGCATCGGGTCAACCTTAAATATTATTTGATAGGATCCAATCCAGATCCTATCCATTATCATCCCTACTCACGATTCACAACCAATTAAAATAATTTTTAAAAGGACAGCTCACTTTGAAATGTCACAACCCTTTTTTATCACAAGCAAGAATAGCTTTCACACTTAACCTTTCATTACATATTTACATACTTAGTTTGTGAATATTCTGAAACACAAATTCTCATTTAAGACGAACATATAAGTCTTAACCTTTAAAAGGGTCAAATATTACACATAAAACAAAAATAGAAAGTATTGAGATTAGCAAGAGGTTTATCCATTTAATGCAGGTGGGGATAAATTTGTCGTAAGGAAGATCTATTAATTTCTAAAAACAAAGCAAACTGGTAAGGATTTTCATTAAATTGTTTTTTTCATTGCAAGTCACTATTCTATGAACTAATCATGACTATTAAGAAGGGTGGTCTTATTGCCTAGATCAACATGACTAATGCCCCGATAAGAGTAACACAAATTCTCATTTATGATGGGGCGATCCGTCGCAACTTTACAACGGGTCAAATACTCACACAAAGAGCTAGTGGTGGGGTGGAGCAAGTGGGGGCAAATGGAGCATCCCAATTGCCTTGCCCCTTGCTCTTTGTGAGGGGAATTTGACCCGTCGCAAGCTTGCGACGTGTCGCCTCTTCACAAGCAAGATTTTATTATAAAAGTAAACTAATGACATGTTACAATATTATTTAATGCACCCACACATTATTTAATGTTGTAATATACTAAGTGGTATATTCATCACTTCGTGGAATTATGCCTAAATTAAAAAGGACGTACGTACAAAATAGACATATGAAAGACCAAATTAAGGACTCTACCAACTGTCATGTTTAATGTCCTGATCAATAGCTAACATTTTAACTTTTCTTTAAGATACAACATGTCAACATGCACCTATTTTTGCAGCTTAGCTACAAATTCTTCAATGTTCCTTGATGAGCTACCATCTTTTTCCATTGTTTCTTTGGCCAATTGCTTCCATTTTTTAGCATTACTTTTTATTTCATTGGACTTATCTCCTTCCATAACCTCTAAAATACACAACTCAATCTCCTCTCTAGTCACTAATCCACCCTCATTAGCCTTTACTTTAACTCCAATCTTCCATAGATCCGTAACACATTTCGCATTGGTAGGTTGATCGGTCCATTGCGGAAATGCGACCATGGGCACACCTAAACTTATGGCTTCTAATATCGAGTTCCACCCACAATGAGTCACGAAACAACCTAATGCCAGGTGGCTTAAAACTTCTAGTTGAGGACACCAATTGACAATTAAACCTTTTTCTGACGTCTCTTTCTTATAATTCGATGGGATTTTGTTCTCTTCGGATGCCCTAACCACCCATAGAAAAAACTTGTTGCTTTTCGACAAAGCCCGAGCCATTTCTTCCATTTGTTTGTCGCCAAGAGAAGCCATGCTTCCCATTGATATATAGATAACAGAGCCACTTTGCCTCGCGTCAAGCCATTTTATGCAAGCATCTGTCTCCGGCAGGAAAAGACTAAGGCCATAGTCTGTGTCATTGGGTATGCGATTGTCCAAATACTTTGAAGGAATGCATGGTCCTATTGTCTTCACTGTGCATATGCTTTGCATCCATTTTATTACCTATAATTCATTTGAATAAAAAAAGTGTTATACTCCGTAATTCTATATATATATGTGATACTCATGAACCGCGCTCAAATCAGTCAGCAACATATTTCCCTTGCAGCTCCCTTTACACCCAAAAAAAGTTATATTTACGAGTTTGTAATACTCTATGTACAAAGAATTCTCTCTCAATGATTATATCGCCTAAGTTAGTTGACATATACAAAGTACAAATCATTGCACATTGAATCATAGGAGTATATATATATATACCTCAATCTCGAGCTTATCCAAGGTGTTGACGAACAAACAATGTGCCTCTTTCACATTGGAGAGTTGATCAAAAACCAAACTAAGATACGCAGGAGGGTAATGGCTAGGAGAGCACACAAAACTTGGCAAATCATCAACTTTTACGAATGAGTTAATAACCGGCAACGACCCAAGATCTGACCCGGTTGGTGGAACATTCAAATTGCCCTTATTAACATGGTAATAAATTGAATTTACCACACAAGATTGGGTAAAAAATGGAGCCCCCTCAAGTCCACATTTGTGTACCACATCCAAAACACAAGGCAAAAGAGAATCATATATGATCATTTTAGGTGTAGGCCTTAGGGTTTGCTTATTTTTCTTATAATGGTCTAGTAATTCAACCAAACTATTAGAAATCGAATCCCTTATTCGCTTGAATCGAGCATCTTGGTCTACGTCGTTTGGGTTGTCATTGCCATCAACAATTCGAAGAAACTCGAGGGAGGAAGAATGTTGCTTGTTCATGAAGGAATCTTGATTGGGTGTACTAGAGGGCATTAGTAAAGTTGCCTTAATCCCTTTAAACGCTAATCGCTTCGCGAATTGGAGAATCGGGTTAATATGACCTTGAAGAGGAAATGGAAGGAGAAGAACATGAGCTCCTTTACTTGGTTTGTCAAAATTGGCTCCATTCATGTTCTCCATAATATTTTTGTTTTTTTTGGTTGATGTATGTTTGTTTGGTATTGTTTGATCATGAAGTAATTTCATATTTGGTTACTTATATTAGTAATTTAATCACGATTTTAATTAAAATGTGCAATAAAGATTGGTAGATGGCTGTTTTGGGCAGTTGATTCATGAATGGCTGCTAAAATTTGAAGATAATTAATTTAGACATCAATGTTAAGAATCCTCCCATAATTTTGCACCATCCATAAAATTTTTTTATTTAATTAAGGATTTAAGAATTTAAGGTCATCATAAGTCTTGACTACGGCAACAATTTATTATAGGGTGTTTGTAGTTGAACCGTAAAGATTATTTTTTAGGCTCACACTTTCTTGGTTTTCGGATCTACCCGATTAGTAACTCAAGAGCGGATAAATTGTACTATCGAGTTGAGTTGTTAAGTAATTGCTTTTCACTGCCTGGATAAATAAATCACCTTGTGTATATAAATCAATCAGTAGCTCTTGTTTAAGACGGGTCGTATCTTGCAACGGGTATTTTGTGAGAGGAAATGGGTAGAGGGGATAAGGTGGGCTCCCCCCATGTGCTCTCCACTCACCCTTGATGGGTATTTTGTGAGAGAATATGGTATCCGTCTTAAGCTTCAGACGGATACCTCGGTCTGAAATAAGAATTTGTGTAAATCAATTTGTATTGTCAAACTGCTATTTGTTCCATTATAAACTATTCCGGCCTTTTGAATGCCTCAAAATCAATGACTAAATGTGGTCACAAGCCAGGTTAATTGGGCGGCTAAACCCGGGCACAGTTTAGGTCGACTAGACCAATCCTGACCCAATCCAACGGTACGGGTGAGGCGTGGGGTTGGATGGTTGGATCAGGGCCGGTTAGCTCGGACTCTTTTGGCAAGTTGAATGGTTGGGCCGGGTTAGACTCGTTTATTGACTCGTGTATTTAGTAGCTTAATTAGGCTTATTTTGACTCCCCTTGATATGATTGTAGGTTAGCTTTATTGTAGGCTAGCTTTGCGTGGTTTCGTCATGTTACGATGTATACTACGCTTTGATATGTTTCGTGTTTGTTTCAGGTCAAAACGAACCATCCTTGGAAAGGTATCCATGATAGGAGTGATGAGAAACGAGTTCTTGGACATTGGAATGAAGGATAAAGGCTTAGATGTCATGAGCATAGAGATTGAAGTATTTTATGAAGAAGAAAGGAAAAGAAGATCTCCCCCGGTCGGGGGTGAAATGAGCCCCGGGCGGGGATATAGATACTTAAAGCAAGAGTTGGGCAGAAGTACTCCCCCGGGCGGGGGCGCTGCGGCTGAAATTTGGAAACTCCAATTTAGCTTAATTTCCAAGTTCTAATAAAAGACCAATTATTAATAAACTCTTGGGTACTTAGTTTTACATACATTGTTTTTTTTCTTATGCTTAGGATATCATTAGCCCTAGTTACAATAACTTTCTAGATTAAGATTTAATTACTTCGCTCTTTGGATTATTGCAATTAACTTTATTTCGTTCTATTCAACATTCAGGTTCTTTAATTACAAGTATTATTTCATCTATTCTTTTAATTATGTCTTATATTATTTGATGAATTGTTTGTCTTCTTTTGTTATGAGTGAGTAATTTCCCATCTAGGGTTCGTAGGATTGTTATTGTAGGGATGACAAGCATGAATTGAATTGTTAATTTTGATTACCTAATTGGTATCTCGGATTTAGATAAAGATTTATATTGAATTGGATTGTTGTTTTTGACTGAATGAATCTAAAAGCAAGTTAATTGTTCAATGGGAATTGAGAATTGTTTTGTGATGAGATTTATCCACCAAGCTCATCATCTAATAATAGGTTAAAGCTAAATCAATTTGTGGAAGCAAGGCGGTTTAGTTTAGAACATTAATCTTATCTTTGATTATTAATTATTCATGGAAGTGTCTAATTGATAATTAGGACTCAACTATCAACTTAATGCCTCTACTTGGTTTAATTTGCTTATGGAAGTAAGTAGAGCTGGCAAAAAGTGACCCGACCCGAAGAACCGACCTGACTTATCCGAAAACCGACCTGACAGAACCCGTAAATTTGCTGAACTGAAACCGACCTGAACCGACCCGAAGGTTAACCGATAAACCGATAGAACCTTAAATGATATGACCCGAACCGACTTGTGACCCGACCCGACCCGACCCGACCCGAAACCCGATTCACCCACAAACCCGACCTGACCCAAACCGAACTGAAGCGACATGTAACCCGTTTTAACCCGATTAAACTCGACCCGACTCATAGCCAAATAATCTTTTTTAAGAATCTAAATTCCTTTATAGTTTGTTTTTTTGTTAATAAATTTGATATAAAAAATTATCGCTTATTTTATTTTTCAAAACAAAATGTAATCTTAAAATAAATAGTCAGTTGTAAATTTAGTACGCTATATTCCTAGTTAAACTTATTAATAATTATTTTGCAAGTGATATATGTAGAAAATTTTAAATTAACGCTTTGTGAGAAAAATAGTGTTTAGTTTTGGCTCCATTGAAAACAATAAAGGATAGAAAGAGTTATGAGTTATGACCATACAATCCTCGGTTATTAATTATGATCTTAAAATCCAAACCTCAAATACATCATTCTAATAGAGCCTATTCAAAATTAAATACGTAGGATCACCGTCAAGATAATAAATAAAATCTATTTAATAGGTAATTCATTTAGTTCCTTGCCATACTGCATATGTCAAACGTTCAAAACTATGAACTACATAAACAACTGATTAATTTAGACCAAAACATTATTTTTGTCCATAATATAGGCGAATCCGACACTGGATACGCACTCATGTCATATACTTATAACCGAGGTCGGGCAACATAAGTGTTCAATGAAACTATACAATCATCAACTTTTATAGTGTCATACTCTTATATTTTACAAATATCTTTTGTATCAAGTTTCTCTAATCCAATATTATAATTCATAAGTTCAAAAGTGATCTTTTAACAGAACGACCCGACCATTGACCCGATTAATTTTCAAAATTAAGACGACAATATAAAATACTCGACCCATCAGTAACCCGAAACCAAACCGGTCTCGACCTGATCAAGCATATTGACCTGATATATCCCGACTCATTGGTATTTGCTTATAAAATTAGTCTAGTTAATTCTCTATTATTGATTCCTCGTAGCTAAAGTATAATCTAATTCGACTAGTACTGAACTTTACTTCCCTGAGATCGACTCGTAAGCATCTACAATTGACCCGTACCCTTGCGGTATTTTTAACTCAACAGTTTTATCCACTAAGATGGTTCCAATATGTAAAAGCCAGCTCATTTCTAAGCACTAAATCAATAGATATTTTAATAATGGTTCGTCGAACCCTAAAATTTGTGTTAAAATATATTGTATTTCGATTTAACGCAATTCGTCATATCCAACTTTTATGTGTAAAAGCCTTACAAATAAACTAATTTTATATACAAAATCTTTTAAAAAAAGAGTCAACTTGTCATTTAATAGATCATAATAGATTCGAAAAAAAAAACTACCTTTATGTATAATACCTTACAACAAAATGGTCGAAAAATGTAAATTAA
Organism: Heliosperma pusillum; assembly: GCA_022085475.1. Classification (NCBI taxonomy): domain Eukaryota; kingdom Viridiplantae; phylum Streptophyta; class Magnoliopsida; order Caryophyllales; family Caryophyllaceae; genus Heliosperma; species Heliosperma pusillum. The sequence goes on from JAIUZE010004912.1 coordinate 47,306, forward strand.
TTAAATAAATCAAATAGATTAGTCTTTTTCCACTCGAATATATTTTAATGAAGAATTTTTTTGATAACTTTTTTTATTTAAAATATATGGTAATACTACTAAATATATATTGTATAAAAATATATTTCTGCTTTTTATATATATAAATTTCTTATGGTGCACAAATTTCATTATTGAAGGATTTTAATGGTGATAGAACCATTTATGGGCCTAGTTTGTACAAAATATTTTTATAGAATGATAAGCTAATTAAAGGCCCAAACCCAAGTTCTGAAATTTGAACGGGAAAATTTAGTGAGTGACTTATTCTTTTAATTATAGGAGGATTGCATTTCACGGCCTGGATAAATAAATCACCTTGTGTATATAAATCAATTTGTATCGTCAAACTGCTATTTGTTCCATTTCAAACTATTCTGGCCTTTTGATTGCTCAAAACCAATGACTAAATGTTGTCACTGGCCAGCTTGGGCTAAACCCAAGCATAATCTAAGGCTGACTGGACCAACCCTGACCCAATCCTACAGATCGGGGCGTGGGGTTGGATGGTTGGATCAAGGCCGGTTAGCTCTGGAGTCTTACTTGGCAAGTTGAATGGTTGGGCCGGGTTAGACTCGTTTATTGACTTTACATCTAAAATAATCTAAAATATTCATGAATAGTCGGGTTAAGTTTTTTATGGTGGATCAGCCCGCGCTGTTATCAACCTCTGGCTTTAAAATAGTGATTGATGATGTCCGAAAGTCGTTGTAATGAAATCGAGTCGGAAGTAACACAAAATCGTCATTACGATTTAAAATAGGTAAAAGTGGTGGGTAAAAACAAGAAAGTTAGGTGTTTATTTGTAAAGTTGAACTAAATAGGTGGTAAATTGTAAAAAATGGAACATAAAAGGTGATAAAACATTAAATTTCCTAAAAACTATAAAGTAATAAAAATGATTAGTTAAGACAACTCTCCGATAACTTATATTAAAAAAATGGAGCAAAGAATATAATTAATTAACAACATAAATCATGCATGAAATTAGAAATACATACCTCACACTCTAAGTGATCAATAGTGTTAAAAAACCGCCAATCAGCTTGACCATAATTTCTGAATTGATTAAGCACAAACTTTTCAAGAGAAGGATACAATCCTACTTGATAAACAAAAGATGGCATTTCTCTTGCTTCTATCAATAATGGCGTGTCATTAGTAAAAACTCCTTGCCATGGTTCTTGTATAGGAGCCCTTAGTATACCCTTATAAACTTGGTAATATATTAAGCTCACAATGCAAGATTGTGTGATAAAAGACGCTCCATAAACTCCATATTTTCTCGCTACCTCGAGTCCCCAAGGAAGAACTGAATCATATATTATGCACTTAATGTTATGGCCTAGTTCAATTTTTGTCTCGATTAGTTGAGCTAAACTTTGAGGTGCAATTAGGTCAAATTTCTCGGTGTAGGCTGCGATATTTTTTGAGTTTGTGTTTTCATTAGCATTGTTGCCATCGGAGATGGTTTCGATTGAGATTGAGTGCTCGGAATGGGTGAATTTGGAGGAAAATGCAAGGGTGGTGGCTAATGTAACTTTAAGGCCTCTTGAAGCAAGTTGCTTAGAAAATTGTAACATGGGATTAATGTGACCTTGTATGGGATATGGAACAACAATAACATGAACTTCATTAATAAGTTCATGGGGTTGGCTTTCCATTTTTGTATGGTACATGAGAAAGGGGAAGCAACCTTACTACTTGTCTTATATATAGGAAATTCTTGGAATCATGAAAGAAAAATAATTAGGACGGAACAGATAGGGCTTTTAATAAATTTATTGGAAGATCAATTACAGTGGTAGTTATAAAAAAAGGTTATCATCTCTTTAAATAGGCACGTGTTTATAATTTTTTATGACAACAGGTACAAATAAAACTTGAACCACCATTATTAATAAAAGTAAGTCTCCCCTGTGACGGATAAGTTCTCCTACTTGTGTAGAAAAGACAATGCATATAGGGAATTACAAATAGTTTGTCTTCTCCTACTCAAGTGGGTAATACTTGACCCGTCGCAAGTTTGCGACGAATATGTCCGTCACAAACGAGAATTTGTGTATTAATAAAAGGGTTAGGAAAGATAGACTATGGAGTAATGGTCTCCTAGTAGACCCTCTTTACCAAGACTTTGTGTGTCTGAGGTGAAATACTTGTCTGATGTAGTGGGGGCAAACAAGTTGATATGAGTCATATATGAGATTTGCTTACTGACGATGAATCCATTAATTGTAAACGAATTGAATACGACTCGTATAGCGAATTAGCTCTCAAATCGTACGTGGATATTGCATGGACTACTCATTCATTACAACTCTAATTGACTAATTCTAGTTGCCAATTTATTCATTTGTTATATTTTTAGCAGCAATAAATATTCTGAAAAATAAGTGTGTCCTCTAGAAGTGTAAGGAGGATGTTCTCCCGGAAGACACAAGTATTTTTCGAAATTAATAAACCTATTTTTCCTAGAATTCTGTGATATTGTCTACATAGCTATTATAATTATAATTGAATCCGTAGTTTTTACAGGTCACGACACGACGATTGTACCTGTAGTTTTTTGACAAAAGGTGATCCTTTTGTGATATATAGTGACCACTTTGTGCTAAATAATACTTCCTCCGTTTCATTTGGTTGTATACGTTTGCTTTATCACGTATGTCAATGCTAATTTTGTTTTGTTTATATCTTTAGTTATATATTATTAAAAAATAAAAATTTGATATTAATATTGTACTCGATAAGTCAATTTAAACAAGATCTGATCACATGACTATATTTTATATTATATATTAGAAGTTGCATTAACGATTTTTCTAACTTATGAATAGTGCTCAAAAAGCAAACGTATACAATCAAATAAAACGGAGGAAGTAATCACTTAATATTTACTAATTAACATAAAATTGCTATTATTTATTAAAAAAATCAACTTTTTTGTGACACTTACAATAATGGTAGAGTAGTTTTTGCGTAATGCATTATCAGGCACATTAGTCAATTCACAGATTTTCATTTGTGACGGACCGATCCGTTGTAAACTTGTAATGGGTCAAATTTCCCTCACAAAGAGCAAGTGGCGTGCAAATGGAGCCCCCACTTACCTTGTCACTTGCTTTTTGTAAAAGAGATTTGACCTGTCGCAAACTTGCGACGGGTTGGCCCGCTACCAGCAAGACTTATGGTAGTCAATTGGGGAGAGTGAACATTTTGGATGGACCAATGTCACACAACGTGCTTACACGTCACTCTTCAATAGATTATACAATCCTGTCGGCTGCTAACGGACCAAATGATCTCATCTCACTAAATTTTTGGCTTTTGTGCATAAGAGAGAAATATTTATTTCAATAAAAGTCCTTCTTTTTAATAAATATTTTTAGATTTTGACTGGTTCTATCTTCTATGTTTAAGAAAACTGGTATTAAATTACAAATAACTTTCTTATATAATCAACATTTTTCAATAACTCCATTTTATAAATTTTTACCTAAATAACACCCTTTTAAAACATGTTTTTATACATATCAATGTCTTATTGTTCGGAATTAGACTTATTTCAATAAAAGCCGACTTATCTTTCCTTAAAACATAATTCCTAAACCGATACTTTAGTTTCATAACCTCATATCTGTTTCAAACCTCTCTCAAAAGATAATAAGCTAAATTTATTTTTAATTCACTCGAATCATACACACTCAAGTCTCAACTTTATAAGTTAGGTTTCTTATTTTAATGGACTATTTCGTGATTAAGAAAAAAATAAGAGTTCAATATCTTATGCAAGTTAAAAATGAATGAAAAAATTGAGTTTTTGGCTGAAAAATTCAAAATGTAAGTCTCATTTAGGAAAAGAGGTATTGATTTGTTTAAAAACATGTTTTAAAAGGGAGTTATTTGGATAAAAAGTTATAAAAGAGAGTTGTTTGAAAAAGGTTGATTATATAAGGGAGTTATTTGTAATTTACACTTAATTTTACTATCACAAATTATTGTTTCAAACGGAGCGATCTGTCTTATTGTTTCAGATGGGTCAAGAGCAAACACACCCAAATAAAGGTTAAAGTTCCTAAATCGCCCGCTCGAAGAGACGGGTGTGCTAGCGCAGTCAGGAAAGAAGATTCCCTCACAAAAGAGCAAGTGCGATAAGTGGAGAAATCATCTATTATTCCTCCACTTGCCTCACTTGCATTATCCCTCCACTTGCCCCACTTGCACTTTTGTGAGAGGGTTTGATCCATCTTAAACAAGATCAACTGTTTTATTATTCTCATGAATTCAATGTACAACGATGCAGTATAAGTGTATAACTGATGGTGCCCAAAGATTTTTTTAGAAATTTGAGCATGTATGTTGTTGTTTGGTGCATTGGAGTGTCTTACCGATATAAGCTTTATTAAAAACATCAAAATCAATACACAAATTATTATACGAGACGCTCTTATGAGTAAGATTGGACTAATAACAATCTACCAAATACAAAGTTTTTTATTATTGAATTTTTAATTTTATTTTGCCAGCTTGATATTTTATAATGATGACTGGCGTTTTTAACTAGGTTTGTTAGCATCATACAGTCCCAGTAGACCAGTAGACATGTCAAAACTCGTCCCGGCCCGTAAATAATCCGCAAAGAACCCAATTTTTGCAACCCGAACCCGTTTTGACTCGTAAACAACATGTCAAAATCCGACCCGTAATTGATTGACCGTTTGGTCAAAACAAAATATTTTCCTTAAAATATACAATGTCAAATAGGAATTAACTTATAAGATTTTGAAGAAAAATATGTATATATGACACCTCACCACCTTGAACCACATGCCACCTTATCACCTCATAAGTGTGTGTCACGTCATGGCGATCATTGTATTATGTTGAACCGCATTCAAACCGTGTGTTATCCAAGCCAATATTGCCACGACATGAGCTTTAACCATGTGCCACGTCAAGATTATCATCTACTGACCTCGAAGTGTGTGTCGGGTATCACTACCACCTTATCACCTCGAACCGCATGCTACATACGTAAATGTTCATGTTAAACATAGAAATTCTTAATATTGTTAATTGTTTAGGCTAAAGACACCCTTCTCTCGATATTAGTGACAACCTTAGGTCGAGTCCTAGAAAACTTTCGTTATAACTAGAGTCGTCCCACTACACATGCTTAGTCTAATCTGATTTTGTGTCTCTCGACTTGTTGAATGAATTAACAAATTTAATCAATGTAATTGGCCAAATAACAAAGATTAACAAAACAATAGAAGCATGTGATAGAAACAATTTACCAATATTAGTTCATCCTAATTTTAACATTTACAACTTAATAATTATGCATGGCTTCCTTAATCCCTAGACAAATCAAACTACTCACTCATGTTGATGTTTAGACTAATAGTATTTGATATAATAAGCATGATGAATATGAAATTATAAAGGAAAACAACTTGTTAATAAAATGTGTTACACTAAGTGAATGAAAACTAACAATTCTTGTGTAGATAACAATGAAACTATGATTAACTAAATGTTATGATTAACTAAATGATTTGTAAGGTAAATGACGGAAATGAATACTAACATTAAACTAGAATTAGGATTACCGCAAATAGAGAAATATAACTCGGAAATGAAGAACAAATAACCCAAATGCTTGAATGGAAAGATTGAATTACAACTTTGAAATGTAACCAAATGTTTGAACAAAGTAAATAACTAAAAGTTTAACTAGATATGAAACTAAGAGAAACTTGTGCTTGAACTAAGGAAATTGTAGTGAAAACATATGTGAAAGATGTGTGTAAATATGAGTAAAAGATGTGAAAAGATATCCCTAAGTGTCGAAGTCTCTCTCCTTTATATAGGGAGAGAGACTTGAAACGATTGTGTTCACAGACGCCAAACCCCGATCGGGGCCTGGGAACCCCGATCGGGGTTTCCTTAATCCGGGTATTTTTGCTTGAATGCTCCATTTAATGTTTAAGGAATCCTAAGCTATGCCTTCAAACACCTTAATTCTCCGGTTAATTGCATAGTTTAGGGTTTCCTTGAGCATCTAAAGAAGTATCCTATGCTTGAGTTGTGGACTCCTTGCTTTGGACTTCATTTTTAGTTTCTCATTTTCATTTCAATCCATTTCACAAATCTTCATGCTTGGCTTGTCATCCTTCTTTCATGGTCCATTTTGCTTCCATTAGCTTGTTGGACTTTGGTGCTTGCTATTGTGTTAGAAAAAAGCCTCTAAATACTTAGATTCCTACAAAACATAGCAAAAACGAGCAATGCACCTCGAACACGTAATTAGCTCACAAATATACTAAGCAAAGTATAATAATCATGTAAAATCGAGCTAAATTAGGGAGTAAAATCATATAAAAACTAGACATATCACTAGTACCGGGCTGTCAAATAAAATTTAAGATAAAACCATGTACTTTCATTGCATGTACATGATTTGTAATATGGTAATATTTTATGGGTGTTGCTAAAGTTCGTCGACATATCACTTCGAATCATCGACAATACTGAATGAACTTCCAATTTTGCCCTCTTTATAATAATTAAATTAACCTATCTCTAACCTTCTTGAACATATAATTATCTTTGAAAGTGAAAAAAAATGAATTTTATTATGACAAGTACGTAATCAAATAAATCGAAACGATCAATTAACGTAATTAAACTAACCGATTGAAACTTGTTGTTTCAACGATAAAGAATTGTCAAAACATCATTAACAAGGATTAGAACAAAGGTTTTGAAGCACAAGCAACAATAACATAAACCCAACCCCCAAAACAACAAGTTTGAAATCCGTCTACAACAAGAGTCAACCTTAAATGATCATAAATTGAATTATAGGCATGAGAATGAAGTAACTTTAATTGGAGATGACAAGTTATTCTCTTACGATTCTAGTGGTAGGTCACACGTCTCAAACGAATCGGAAACAAGGGATATATGACCGTTTTACGAAAATGCGACGATTCAGAAAAAGTTTGGACATGTATGACCCACTTTATGACCTAGTTTGGACATCTATGGTCCACATTCAGACCTAGGTTTAGATGTGGGCCATACACGTCCAAACCTAGGTATAGACGCGCATGTTGCATGTCCAAACCAAGGTGTGGACGTGGGTTTTTCACATCCAAAGCCTTTTTTTAAAGTTAATTCGTTTTACGTGCATTTCATTTACGTTGATTAATTACCTAGTTACGATTGTCGTTTTTATTTTAATTTAATTTTTTAATTCAATTCGCTTTACGTTGTTTAACTTGGTAATTCGTTGTTTTGATTTAATATAAATCGTTTCGTTTTACGTCGATTATTTTAACTTTTGTCAATTACATTGTTTGTTATTCAATATTAACTGTTAGTTTCAATTTATCGATTAAATTGTTTGTCGATAGTTTGATTGAGATGGTTGGGTTAGCAAGGGCAATTTGAGAAGTTCATTAAATAGTTTCGACGATTTGAAATAATTTGTCCACGATGAATAGCGATTGTGTATTTTATTTATTTAGTGATAAATTTAGAATGACTCGATATGTTTTGAAAAGTTGAGAATTTAAGATCGAGTTGTGTTTAAGTATGTGTTTGGCATAGTTTTTAAAAGTGCTTTTAATAGCTAAAACCTTAAACTTTGCCAAACGAACAATTTTTGCAAGTTGTTTCTGAGCAACAGGGTCCTAATTTTATGTTCAAGCAGCTGGCATCTTGCTACCTTGCTTGGTCCGAGAAAGAAGACCAACCAAATATTTTGGGCTCCTATAAATGACGACATTTAGAGAACAAGGCCTATATATATCAATTGAATGGCTAGCTAGTGGACTCCAATAGAAAAAAAGAAATAAAAGCCCAATGTGGACATGTGGTGGGCTGAGAAGAGGAAACATGAGAAAACCTAAATCTGGCTAACAGATCGGATCGTGTCGGGTTTGTATTTGTGTCACATGTAAATGGGCCATGAACCTTCTACCGAAACCCAACTCAATTAAATTACGTGTCATATTCGTGTCGACCCACTTACATAAATGGGTCATCAAGTCTCAACCCAAGCCGTTAATTTTGTGTCGGGTTCGTGTCGTGTTTTCGTGCCATGTCAATATTTGGAAAGTATAAATATATTTATGTGATGTAGGATGAAGAAAAAATAGAATTAATATAGTAAATAGGTTATTCGTGTTGGGTTCGTGTTTTGACAGCTTAGCGCATACCCGATCCAATTATATCTTGCGTTGTGTTCGTGTCAACCCACTTCCATAAATATGTCATTAAACCTGAATCCAAACTCGATAATTTTGTGATGTGTTTTGGGTCGTGTCGTTATTTGCCGGCTCTAGAAAAGACGACCTAAAACAGGAAAAAGAGACTTTAACACCGTGTGCTCAAGTAAAAGGGGCAGCCAATGAGCCAAGAAAATGAGAGGAACAAATTCTTTACGTTAATATGTATGGACAAAGATTCTCTCAATTTCTTTTCTCTCTATTACCTCTCTAACAATCAAATAATAATAGTTTTTAATATATATCTATTATCTATTTATTGTCATACATAACTTTAGAGTCATTGGATGATAGCAGGATACGATCCGGTCCGTTAAAAAGAAATGGACCAACCATTTCTTTTGAAAAATGGAGATGATTTTGACTTTGTATGTACATGTGATATTGTGGTCACATGAAATTTACGGTGATTGTGGACTTGTGGACTTGTGGTCACATGTAAAAGCTTTTAAAGGGTTTCTAAATAGAAGAGAATGAAAACCTGATTTTGTTAATAATTTACGCGCTCTTTGAGTCTATATGTTTACGAAAGTTTTAAATGGTTAATGATAATTGTGTCAAAACAACAAAATGGGTCTTAGAAAAATCTTTTACTAACCCGACACAGGCACACAGCCCTAACTCGATATAACCCGACCCATAACCGACTCGAGTAACCTAATTACCACCTCTAGCTTATAACAGACTTTTTATCTACTCCAAAGAGATTGTACTAGAGAGGACTTTCGGCACATAAACACATGGGCATGGACACATTGGATAGCCGACTAGAATACCAGATTAAGATTCAAAAGCAATTCGTGGTTAGGCATTGGCCAGTTGATTCGTGGTCATATATAAATACGCTCTATTATATTACGACCTAGTTTAGACACGTGTCACTCATAGGTTGGCTGTTCTCCTCTCCATAACTTTAGTTACTTGGTCTTATTAAAGACGGGTTTATACATCTTCAATGTAGAAGAGTCGGATCCCCTCTCACAAGGATGCAAGTGGCCAAGTGGATTCTCATTTGCACTCCCACTTGTCTCCTTGTGAGAGAGAATTCAACATTTTTCGATCCGTCTTCATTGAAGACGGATATATCTCGTTTTTGAGGTGAATTTGTGAACTTTAGTTAGGCGGCTTTAGTTATATGCTGACCTGGTTTACTTGTATTATTATATTATTATCATTGACGTACTCTTACCGCCTTTCACTTCACTGCCTCTACTTTTTTGTGTATTAAAATATTTGCATGGGTGTGTCGTCTTATGTTAAGCACCTAACTTTGTACGATTCTGATGTTATTAATCCCAGGATTGATGTCAGACTCAAAAAATTAGGCCACAATTTTTATGTGGAGACAAATTTGATCTTCTAGAGTCGGCACTTAAAAATCTCATCTCATATGAAATTAATTAGACTACAATAATTTGACTCGAATTTAGTTGAGAATAATCATGTTTTTTGTTTGAAATCTTTCAATTTTATATATTGTCTATATATATTATATGGAAATATAATTTTAGTAAGAGTATGTTTTTTCAAATCTAAATCTACTTAAATAAAAAAAATAAAAATAAAACCCTGCTTAAATAATAAAAAAACGACAAATGATCTAATTAAGCAAATTCGTTGGATGACATACGTAATTTGGTATAAGTGTGCTATGTTAGTAAAAAGGTGAAATGGAACTGAAAAGTAAAATCTGATACGAAGTATTTTAGAATCGTATGTAAATTGTAGGTGAACTATCCATATTACTAATTTCATTCAGGCCGTACAATTTAAAAGAAATTTCTTGTATGTTTTTTTTTAATCTTAATTTTAAGCAGACCCTTTGTCAAATCTTAGTATATATTGACACTAATAACGTAACCTAGAGCTGGCCACGAGCCGGGTCGGGCTCACCCTACTAATCCCTTAACCAACTTGTGAATATGGCAGGGAGGGTTGCAAGAGGTAGATATCCGGACTCGGCTCGTAGCGAGTTTAAGGCGGGTTATGGGCGGGCCGGCTTACGGGCCTCACTAAGCTTTTCATTATGAAACCCGGGTCCGGCTTGTGGATGGGGCCAGGTCAAGGAGCGGGCTTGACCGAGCCGGACCAAATATGAGTCGTGAGCCGGGTCGGCCCGAGCTAGCTCGTTGCTTTGGTCAGGTCTATCGTAGCCCATTATGTATATAATTAATAATCTTAACTATAAATCCAATCTTAATTACAATTGTAATGATTTTCTTATACAACTATTAATCTATTGAATTGGGATCTGGTGAGAACCACTAAGATAATGAGAACCGTGAGAACTCCGCCTTACAAAATTTATTTTTTAAAACCAACGACATATTTGGATTCTGCGTAGAATATTATGGCTAGATAACATGCATATTTCTTGGCCGAAAACTTATAAGCTACTAACGGAAATTGAGTCGAAATAGATTTTACTCTTTTTAATGCACCGAGTAGTCAGTTTCATGTATCAAAAAATTTCATGCATCTAGTACTTATTTTCATGCATCTGGAGCTAGTTATTTTCATGCACCTAGTAATTGTTTTCATGCATGTAACAATTTTCATGCACCTCGTGCTCGTTTTGATGCATTTAGAATAGTCTTAGTTTACCTAATTGAATTTATGTACATGCATTAAGTACATATTTTTTAATATAATCATGATTTTTGCTTACTTACTGCAAATATTTTGATTGAATCAACTAATCTAGTTGTAAATGATGCATCAAAACTTTCGAAACAAGATTTGGTGGAGATTTAGTGAGAGTTCTCACGGTTCTCATTATGTTAGTGGTTCTCACCGGATCCTGGCCCTTAATCTATTATATACAAATTTTTTTTTACTAAAATAAATTAATATAAAACTACAAATTGCTAAATATGAATGACTTTAGATGTACTTGATATTATACAAAACTATAAACTATTATTATTAGCATCATGACAATAATTATTTAGAAAAACTTTGAGAAAATTAATATATTAAAATAATTAGCTTTGTTGTAGATAAATATTTTCATTAAAATGCATGCTAAAAATTAAAAACTCTCTATATATATACGGTAACTACCGTATATGTATTATACGGAATTTATTCTACGAGTGAGGATCCTCTAACTCATTTTGTATCACTATCTGTGTCAAACTCTACACAAATTCTGTCATCAACCAATCAATATAGCCTATCAAATAGTTATTGCAATATTAACTCATCATAACAAACTTACTCTTTATATAGCCTTCCCTCTTTACACACCTCACATAGAAAGCAAGACATCAAATAGAATACAACATAAAAATCACGTCCGACCTCTAAAAACATTGAATGTAATCACTCTCGCATTCTCAAGAAACTAATACAACTACTTGGAATAATAATACTCCTCTTCTTGCTGACACAACATTTAAATACTTTCATATCTCTTTTGATTTCCTACCTCACACAATAAATAACCCATACTCTTCTTATTATAACTCATCCATCTCTTTAATTTTCTTGCATTCTCAATTCTCAACCCCTTTTCCAGGTTATTTTCCTTCATTTCTTCATGCCACATGTGATAATTGTTTAGGCCGTGGCGGATTTAGGGGGCTAGCAGGGCCGCTTGACTCCGCGACAACATTAATTAAGGATAACTTGTTAGAGAAATGGATTTGATTGTTGGTGTATTGTTACAATTTTTCAGGATTGTTGAAGAATTCATTCTTGTACTATTGATGATCAAAGCTTAAAACTTTTTGGAAGTCATTCATATAATAAGTAAGGTTAGTGTGAAAATATATAGTGTCATTTTGTTGAGTTAAATTTTGCTTAATTTAATTTGTATGGTTTTCACTATTTCTTCTCAAACTTATGATCAACTACTAGTAAAAACAAAAATAATTGTCTGTTTGAAAAATTATGAGAACCTTCAATTAAAAGTTTAAAAATTTTTATGCCGGTGCAACATCGAAAAATAAATAAATTATAAAAACGAATTTATTACATCAGACTTAATATATAAATGAACTTTTGTGTATTTTTTTTGAGCTTTTAACGTTTTATAAATAATATTTTTAATTTTTTTTAGTAAAAAATCAAATTTAATTGAACTATATATAATATTTTTGAGTAATATTATAAATTTTTGAGCTTAACATTTAAGTGAACAGACTCAGAAATTTATAATAATTAACACTCATATTTTTTAAATAAAAATTCAAAACTTTATCATAAAATTATACATTAAGTTGTAAAACATTAAGTGCATAGTCTACTTTCTGAGCAACATCCTCCTTAGTTCGACCATTGTTGTCAATTGTAGATGTACAAAAAAATATATACTCATTATAATTATTTGATTAATAAAAACATATACTTCCTGCGTTCCGGTCAATTGTTGTCCTATTTCTTTTTAAGATGTCTCAGTGAATTGTTGTCCTTTTTATATTAGTAAGATTTTTGATGAGTAATTTGATCACCCAATACAATTATTTGTGCCAAAACAAAAGGGCAGCAATTCACCAGAACGAATGAACTATATTCATAATATCTGACTATTTTTTATTTGTTACTTCGTACATATAGACATCACTCTCCTTCGGTCTTAATCAAACTTAATATAATTTATTTGGTTGTGAAGACCATTTTAAGCAACATAAAATAAATAAAAATTATTGGAATAAATGGAGTATAAGTTAAAACTTTTAAACGATCCAAAACCTTTTTATTTTGTGGTATTATTTGTATGGACTATGGATTACCAAACTAGCTAGTTGCGTAGTCTAATTAACACTACCATGGTTACGTACTTACGTTAGTTACGTATAGTATTGTAAATTGATATTCTAAACCGCTAGCTAAAGCGTGACCCTACCTATTTTGGTTTGATCATGTTGATAATTACGTTCAACAATTACTCCACAAAATTTGCAATTGAAAACCCATTTCTGTTCCTTCTATTACCTCTTAAATCTTAATGGCCCGGAATTTTCCCCAAAACGATCTAACAGTGAATTATTTAGTGACGAGGAGAATGAATAATGATTAATATTGTGATATTAAAGAAAATGGAAGAAAATGTAGAGAACAAGAAATGGAGAGGATTCATGCTCCAAAATTTGTACCGATTACTTTTTTTTCCCCTTATGTTGTATAGATAATTTCTTCTTCCATATTATTTACGGTTTCTAGTTGGTCTTATTTAAGACCAGCTTGACTTAAGTCATCGACTACCTTATTTTATGTCCACCTTATTTTAATTGATGCTGAGAATTGTCTTTCAAGTTAAAACGGCCTTAAACAATAAATGAGAGATTTTTTTGTCCCGGGGTTTCTATGTGAAAGCAATTAGTAATTAGTGATCGTATCTCGAGTGCATGGATGTAATTAGACTAAACAACGGATTAATTAGTTTATGTTACGCAGTGTGGTTGTGAAAATCATCGTGAGCGTAGTAACCTCAGATCTGGTTCTCTCATGTCCTAGCTAGGTTGCAAGTCTTGCAACTTGCTTTATTAGTGAATCTTAAAAATTTCAACAAATCAATTACACAAATTCTCATATAAGACGGTCTTAACCTAAGGTAACTCTCATAGCCAAAGTAAATAAAAAAGGTGAAAATGAAAGAAGGTTGTGAAGCGTCTTAAGTTAAGACACTCTTACGCAAGACCAACTAAAACAACTACTTGTTGCGTATTAATTAAATGTGCCACATATCGGTCACACGAGAGGTGCGTGTATGTGTTCGTATTGACTGATATTGTTTCGGGGATTTAACGAATGACTGATTTTCCTAATCTCTTGAGTTTTTCTTACAAATTTTGACAGCTTTCGTAAAATGTGATTTTTTTTTTTCGCGAACATTCTGGTTTTCACAAGAATGATACTCACCATCATTCAGTTTACTCTTTTTTTTAGGTCGGCCTCTCCTACAGTTCATGGCAACTGCTATCTGTGATTATCCGATGACATTCCGGGAAAGAAAGCATTCGCAGGACTTTTATGAAATAAGTACAGAGGAGGAGACTCCAAGCAGTACCTTTGTAAGGAAAGATATCCCTACCCCACCTCGTCTACCAGCTGGACCGATATTTTCAAGCAGAAACTATCGACGGCAGTTGTCAGAATGTCGCATGATCCCGAAAGAAACAAGAGATTTATGGGAGGAACTTTTCAAGAGTGGCTATGGGGCGGATGTGTTCATTACTACCCAACCTCAGTTAACTGTTCCTGCACATTTCTGTGTTCTGGTACGTACTTCCTATGAGCTTGTTCTATTCTGAATTTCATTATTTATCGTGTTTTAGAAACATTTGTGGAATGTTATACATTCTCGCATATGAGACTATCTCACAATAAGATTATCAGAAAACTGACCCTTATTTTAGTCTAAGTTTTATATTGTTTTAATAAAGTCGTCTCATAGACTATGAAAAAGTGTGTATGTGATTTTCATAGATTTTCATGAACTTGATCAGTCGCGCAAGTGAATTAGGTTTTACCTTCATTATTGTACCCAAGTCGCTTGATCCTAGTGAAGTTCTCGGGGAAAAACAATTACTTAACATTGTATTCCGTCTCTGTGCAGAGTATTGCATCACCTGTTCTAGGAAAGTGCCTGCAAGATTCAAAGCCTAACAACGGTTTCCGATATATCAATATATCTGGGGTACCTCATGGAGCTGTTTGCGCATTTATTCGTTTCTTATACTCATCTTGGTATGTTTATTGACTATTTACATCTCTTACATCCTTCTCTGAATTTGGTAAATTAAATTCATGTGGCACATACGTATTCTTATTGCAGTTTTGAAGAAGAGGATATGAAGAAGTTTGCTCTCCACTTGTTAGTTCTATCACATTCTTTTGTTGTTCCTCGACTGAAGCGAGTTTGTGTTGAGTATCTGGAGAACTGTTGGCTGACCTACGAAAATGTAATAGACGTGCTTCAACTGGCAAGAAACTGTGATGCTCCTAGGCTTACCCTGATATGCATTCGTATGGTCGTAAGATACTTCAAAACCGTTGCATCTACTGAGGGGTGGAAGGTGATGAGGCGTGTTAATCCTGATCTTGAACAAGAGCTTTTGGAGTCAGTCGTTGAAGAAGAATCTGTAAGTCAACTTCTTTTCAGTCTTGTATACTTTACAAATAGCTCGATTGTGCAAATGTCCACTAGCTTAGTTGGTAAAGTCATGAGAGGCGGTGTTCGTGACTTGGGTTCAAATCCCGTCAGCATCACAATTGCCCTTTAGACCCAAAAAAACAAACAGTTCAATTGTGTAGCCTTCAAAATTCTAATCCTTTACTGTTGTAGAGAAAGGGAGAGAGGACGCGTACGTTAGAAGAGAGAAAGGTATACTTGCAACTCCATGAAGCTATCGAGGCCCTTATCCACATATGCAACGATGGTTGCAGCACAATCGGGCCTCGAGACAAAATGCTAAAAGAAAGCCAAGCTTCTTGTGGGTTTTCAGCATGCAGGGGTGTTGAAATGTTAATCCGTCACTTTTTCGGTTGCAAAATCAGGGTTCCGGGTGGCTGTGCCCATTGCAAGCGTATGTGGCAACTTCTTGAACTTCATTCTCGAATCTGCGATGAGCCTGAAGAGTCTTGCCATGTTCCTCTCTGCAGGTAACCATCCTACATTACGGAGACAGACACGCCCATTTTGTTAAAAGTTTTCCTGTTTTTGCCGAAAATGTAACAGCATTCAGCAAACTAAACATATTATTTTTCATCTTTTCAGGCACTTCAAAGAAAAAATAAGGTTACAAACCAAGAAAGACGAGACAAAGTGGAGACTATTGGTACTAAAGATAATGGAAGCAAAGAGGGCAAAGGGTCCATTCGTGTTGCGGAACTTTAGTTTATCCTGATTACATCAAACTCGAAGCAATTTTACTGCATATTCACATATTCAGAATGCAGTGAAATCACACCTTTGTTGGCGAATGGTCAATTGTATATCCTGCAGAAAGATGTTAGGCATGACCGCATGAACATATATTGCTCTGTATTCCTTATTCAATATATCTTCAAACTAGTTTTGGTGTTTCGCTCTGTTCGGGTTACCTTTATACTTCCCACAATCCAATCCAAACTACCCATCTACGTGACGACTCTTTGACCGCGTTCTTATTCATTTATATATTATTTTTTTGGGTATTTAATAAGATTAATCTAACCTATATCTCTCCTTCTCAAATTACCCCAATCTATGTTTTATCCCATATTAATCTCATCTTTGCACTCATTTCTCTCGTATTACACCATTGAAAGGGCAACCTGCTAAACAGGTTACCTTTTACTCTTAAAACATCTTTTTTTTTTTCAATTCTTATAATCAGTATCAATTCTTGTAATCAGTTTATGTTCATCTTCATTCTACAAGTTCAATTAGACAACACCAAATCACCAATACACAAATCCCCTTTTCAAATAACCTAAGATCAAATCGATCATCATCTTACTCAATGTCAAGGGTATGCATTCCCAAATCCCCGAATAAAGCAAATTGATTGGATGGATTGATTGTCCAACCAATTCCCAAATCTACTCTTCAATTAACTTAACACTACGAAATGAACGTAGAATATGTGAATATTTGAAGCACGAATTAGACATAGGAGCACAAATTGAGCATGTGGGAAACCCAGTAGATTAAACCCAGAATATGTGGTGGTCGCTACTGCTGAACAAAGGCAAAGGAGAAGCAAGGTTGAGACACGCCTGCTGTTTGTCGAGGTGAACAAACAAGGGTCGTCATCCCGTGTCGACATCGACGCCGTCATTGCTGCTGGTGCTAATTGTGCGAAAGGGAGTAAGGAAATCGTGAATTAGTGTGTGACGGTGGAGAAGTAGAGCTTATTTGGTGGCAGCGAAGGTGATGCAGGGTTGAAAATTTACCTAAATTGAAGAATATGATGAATTGATTATACGGAATATGGGTTTCAAATTTGATCAAGTACAATAAAATCATCAATATGGCGTATGGGGTTTTGTATTGTTGAATGCTCAACATTGAGCCCTTCATTTTAAGTGTATTATGACTTATGAGGTTATTTCCTAAGATGATGCACATGAGGAATTGAGCAAGTAAAGAAAGTGGATGAAGGTTAATGGAGGGAGATGAAGATTAACTCTTAAATAAAGAAAGAAACTTGTTGATTAATAGGTTTACCGGTTACAATAAGTCATATTTTAGCCTGGTTCAATACGAGAAAAATGAGTGCAAAGATGATATTAATATGGGATAAAGCTTAGGTTGGGGTAATTTGAGAAGAGGAGGTATAAGTTGGATTAATCCCATTAAATAACCCTTATATTTTTGGGTCGAAATTGTAATTTTCCGAAACCTATTCTTGTAACAAACGTAAAAATATATAAACTTTATATATAAATTTTGTTGATTTGACCTAATATAATCGATGTCAATATTTAACAAGTTTAACTTTAAAAAGTAAGTGGGTAGTTTGGATTAGATTAGATTGCAGGGAGTATATCATTTAAATTTTATTTCCATACCTTTATATATCATTTGAATTTTATTTTCTATGAAATAAAACTATGTTAGATTTATGTTAAAATTTTCTAACTAAAAAAATAAGGATTTATAATATACTCCGTATTTTTCTATTAACATATTTTAAAATTATGATAAAATTCAAATTTATCAATAAATTAGTATGTTACCCGTGCGCTCAGAATCTAAGATAATTGATTAAATGTATGAGGGGGTTTAACCTTTATTGTGTAAAAAGGGTTGTAGAACAATTTTAATGTTACGTAATCTGATTAACGATCATTGTTGTTTCAACATGTGATTTTATTATCTTAACTAATTGACACTTGCGTGACACGATTTTTTTCTTTATATAGTCGTTTTGAAAGATTTTATTGGTTAAACAAACAAAAATGAATGGGATTATGGTATTTTTAATTCACTTAATATTGCATGCGTTACATATAATATGTACGTCATCTTCTCTATTTTGATCTTTGTATCCAAAGTATGATAAATGAATAATATAAATGTGGTACGCCCTTAGACCTATTTGATCCCCTCTTTTTGTACCTCTCCTCAGTCCTCCCCACCTCGACCACGTGTTTGAAGTCCTCTGTTATTGTCAATGACTTTTGGAACGTTTATGATGACAAATACTTTAAATTGTGCTCTTTTTTTCCTCGTCAAAATATTCTTGTCTTTTTTCTTAGTGTTATATTAGGTCTGAGCGCTTCTTTAAAAGGTCCTCCTTAAGTATCTCTTATTCTAAAAGGTGCTCTTACCCTCACCTTTAGACCTGGAAAAACTGAATTCATCTGAATGATCAGACTAAATAACCTAGGCCAAACGTTACCCGCACTCGTTTTGAGGAGCGAAATCTAATACCCGAAATCCAAGTTGACCCATCCGTATTTAATCCGACCCGAGGGATTATTATCACAAACTATTCGTTATCCATAAATAACTTGAAAACAATTCAATAACCTACCCGAAAATGATATGAAACGGAAATAATCTGACTCGACCAGGCGTAACCTGAATTCTTGCAAACACAGACAATATGATCTTGACATGATTGACCCGTTTGTTAGGTCAATCCCTCTACCATTTATTATCATCGTTACGATAGTTTTTATCATTTATTGTCACGTTGCTACACAAAGTAATCTTGTCATCCGTTTCTTCTATATCTTTTCCCTTGTACCGAAAGTTATTTATATGATTTACTTCGTGTCTTAAAATTCATAAAATATATTGATAGTTTGATTTGTTGGAATCGTAAAGGGAGAAAAGTGAAACAAATGCTTAATCAAATGCATAATGTTTTGGTAAAAAATTACCCAAACCTATTAATTCGTTAGTTGACGGGTCAAAATAATCTACTCTTTTTAGCCTTGAAAAAGGGGTTAATTTATATGTGATTTGTGATAGAATACGGATGAAAGTAAAGTAATGAACAAGCACACACGAAAATGGTGACGAGGAAATCCAATGTGGGAAAAACCGCGGGGGGAGTCGGAATCCCGCCAATTAATGCACTATAATTCTTTAGGGTGTACTTTAGAACTACAAGATATACTTTGGTGGAACTACCGGATTCTGGTGACACTGGAGGACTCTGCCGGAACTCAGGATATACTCTGATGGAACTTAGGGTATTCTCTGCCGGAACTCAGGGTAGACTCTGCCGGAACTACAATATAAGCTCTGGCGGATCTACTGGATTCTGGTATAACTCAGGGATCTGGCAGAAGTCAGGGAGGCTACTGGAAGTACAAATGTGATTTAATAGATATTGTTAGAACTTTGGATGATTGACTTAAGTTTATGAGTATAAGAGTGTGAGTGTGTTGTAGGATGTGATCATCCTCTTTTATTGCTTCACTTGCTTTTATAGCACCAAATCCCTGCTGAGTTCCTCCAACGTTTTCCCTGAATTATCTCCTATTCTTCCTCAACTGCTCCTAAGTTCTAGGAAGCTGTTGTTGACTTGTTCCAGCTAATTTGCCTCAGCTTGTTATTTATAGTTGCTTCCTTTAACCCGTTCCTCCTCCCTATTTCTGTTCAACCTCCTTATTTATGCTCAACCTCCGTATTTTCGAGGGATTTGTTATGTTGACTGAGTAATGGACTTGACTTGGCTCTTATTCCTTTTTGCTCAGATATTTATGCGCCACGTCATCGATCCTCTTATTGCTCTTTGCTCCAATCACAATATGCCACGTCGTTAGGTGGGAAAATGTAAATTTTGGGCCAAACAATTGCCCCCAAATTTTGCTTCTCGACTTCGTTTAGGAGGAAAATTAGTCTTTAGGTTCTGCAAGTTGATGGTACTGTGCTGGTACTATTCTGCTGGAACACGTTGTTGCTGCTCTGCTGGTGCTACTCTACTGGAACGAGTATGTACATGTTGTGCACCTTGGACAATATTTGGAACCCCTACCCTGTACCCCCTGAATTTTGGTATTCTGATATGTTTGTTCTTGTTGGACAATACCCTGTTGTTCTAGCTGATTTCCGTCTGCTGGTATGGAAGCATGACCACGTAGGTATCAGGTGGAATCATGCTGACGGATGCTGGGTTTTAGTTGAGTAGCTGGTGGAAGCTGATTTTTAGCTGGTGGATGCTTGAGGAGGTAGCCTCCTCCTGACTTTACCGTTGTGATCACCAAGGGTAATCCCGGTGATGAGAACCTCGAGGAAGCTTGCTCATGTAGTAATTACGTCGGTGATACCTGAAAAATGTTAGTGATGGAGCACATGGCTTTGTTGTGGTCTGCACCTACGGGGGTGCAGACGTACTCTATGTTAGAACCGTTCAGTTCTATTTGTTTGTGTTTTTGAAGTACTTAGTATGTGTTTATCGTTTGTAGCACGCGTTTGTAAATATTATGGCGTGCATGCACTGTTTGTTGGCCGGCTTACTTTGGATGGTGGCTCTGGGATTTAGTCGCCTGATTATAAGCCACGCCATGTAGTGGTGACTTTGGTGGTGCTGGTGTATGTCTGTCCTGGCGGAACTCAGGGGTTCCTGTTCGACCACGGGCACGATGTGGTTCCCCTAGGGAGACTGTACTGCTGTATTGTTTTGGCTTACTTTTGGAGGAAGAATTTAATGTCTTGTTTATTTGCTTGTGTAACAAGTTGAAAAATTTTCAAATCGAGTAAAATTCATGCACTTATCTAATTGTGCTAAAATATTTTATCAAATAGATGATAATGTGAATAATTTTACGAATAATTCTCTGTTTAAGAATAATTTTTTAAAACCGAAGTATTAAAAACTCAAAAATAGTGAAATAACGAATTTCAAAATTCAAATTAAGGCAGAAAATGTGACTAAACTACCTGTAGCAAATAATGTAGTATGCATGTCATGTATGACCATATAACTGATATATTAAGTATTGTAATGCCTGATGGCGAATTGTTGGAGGGGGTCCTGCCCCTTGCATGACTTTCACAGGCCCGTTGTGGAGGGCATGCAAAACAGTCTGGGACTCCTGTTCGTCGTTCCCCCTGCTGAGGAGGAACTTGCTATATCATGGGCAGATTGTAAAATGCCCTTGGTTCCTGCAGCTATTGTATGTTGGTTAACTTTCAGGCGTTCCGTCTGTCTCCTTGCTGGAGGACATACACTCCTTAGGACCTACCTGAACAGTGGCAGTACATTTGTGGGAATTGCCCCCAGGTTATACATCAACACCATGTTGGATCTGCAGGCAGCGTGACCTGTTCTGCATGGATATTAACTCATCTTGTTGACAGGGTGATCTTCAGGTAGACTAAGGTCACTCTGCAGGAACAACGACTTAATCTGCTGACAGAGTAGCATATTCTGCAGCCTAAGTGGCATCTCGTGCTGGCAGGGTAACTCATGACCGTCCTGCAAGATTATTGTTGCTATGGTTGGCCGTTGGTTTAGCCAATGGCCCTCCGACGGTCAAGTCAGTAGTTATTCAAAAATATAAAGAAGGTAATGAATTTATTAAGTTACAATCTACCTCAGGTGTACCATATATGTCTATGGACATGTGTCTTCTTCTAATCTAATTGTTGTCATTGCTCTTACTTGTACATCCTCAAAGGTATTGCATGGGTACCTTGTCAATTCTTTGTATAGGTCGGAGTTTGGGAGTAACCCTTGCCTGAAGGTCTCAATCGCGGTGGGAATGTAACATCTAGGAATGTGTATCTTCTCCCTATTAAACCTGCACATATATTCTCGAGTAGGCTCATCATACCTTTGAGTAACACGATAGAGGTCGCTTGTCTGCTTCTCTGGCTTACGGCTACTAGCGAACTGGTGGTTGAATGCATTGACTAAGTCCGCGAAAGATGCCAAGGATCTATTCGGCATATTGACGAACCACTGTAATGCTGCCCCCGTTAAGGTGGACCCAAAGCCTTTGCACATGCATGACTCTTTCATGGGTCTTATAGTTGTTACTAGGGCTGAGCAAAAAAAACGATTATCCGAACCGACCCGACATCCGATCCGAACCCGATCCGAAAAAATGGATATCTGATCCGAAATCAGGTTTCGGATCGGATATTCGATCCGAAATATTCAGATATCGGATCGGATACGGATATCAGGTTTTCAAAAATCGGATATCCGATATCCGATTATTTTTCGGATCGGATATCGGATATCGAATCGGATACCCAAGACCCGATCCGTATCCGAGATCCGATCCGTAAATAACACATACAAGTATACAACTATAAGATAATGACTAATAAAATAATAAATAATAACCTACTCAGTACTCATAACTTATATTATTTTATTTTATTTATTCTTTGTATATATAATCTAACCCTAATTTCTCCCGCAGTCACTCACTCCCTTCTCCATTTATTCACTCCCTTCTCCATTTATTCAGTCACTCACTCCCTTATCCATTTATTCACTCCCTATTTTCTCAATCCACCACGACAGCCCCTCGACCCTCACCACCACGACAGCCCCTCGACCCTCACCACCACGAGTCCACGACGCCCTTTCCGGGTCCATTGCCAGCCTAGGTATTAATTTTATTCGATCTTAATTCCTTGAAATCTTTAGCAATTATTGTTTTTTTTTTTTATGTTTTTCGACCATTTGAGTTTCCGAAATGTTGAATTCGATTGATTAGTGTGAGATCGTCATCGATTGTTGATTTGCGCCATCGATTGATTAGTTTGTTAATTTATTTGAGTGATAAATGTTGTGTTCAGGATTGTTTAGAATGCAGTGAACAATATTACAATAATTGATTTGAGTGATAAACGATTTGAGTGAACAATATTACAATAATGCCGTAGGATTACTTCTTCTCATTTCTGCTTTTCAGATTGAATCAACTGGATTTGGTTCAATACTTAATGTTGTAGTGATGATTTTAGGTCCACTAACTTCATTGTTATGAGATTACTAAGCTATTCTCTCTTTTTTTTTACTTACTGTCTTTGTCATCTATTTTTTGCAAGGTTATATGGCGACTTCTTCTAGTACCGCTAGTGTGAACGTTTCAAGTGACGGATCGCTGCCCTCAAATAATGAGGCTAATGTGACGGATCAGGCTACTCAAGCTACTGAATTAAAGGGAAAA